>JAKSZP010009746.1:0-59782 GCA_022478985.1 Massospora cicadina
CGCCATGCAATTGTGCACAATGGGCAAGTTGTCACAACTCGCCTCAACCCCAATATTGTCCTCCCATCTGCCCAAGACTCCTTGGCTCCTCCCTCCTCCATGAGATTCGACCTTAAGGAATTGTGGAAGGACGTCTATCACCCCCATCCTGTCAGCAAAGGTGTCCAACACCTTATGGAGGGTGCTCACGTTCATACAGGACAGGGGACCGGACTGGCCCTACCTTCCAGCACCAAAGCTGCCCCCGCTGTGCGGAGCCTATTGACTCCCACCTCCATTGTTTTTTCACCTGTCCAGGTGTCGCCGCATTTTGGCCAAAGGCCCGCACGCTCCTCCATGCTCAGCCCTGGTCTGGACACCTTGTGCAAGACCTCACGTTCGAGCAGACGTTGCCTGGTTGCCACCAACCCCTCCGTGTCCTCGCCTATGCCGCAGCCATCTGGACCATCCATAACTCCTTCCTTCGTGCTGCCTTTGACCAGCAGGTGTGGACCCTTCCACACATGATCACCCACTTTCAGGTACACTTTGAGATGGCCCTGAAGGTCTGCACTATGTCGCCAACCCTCCCCCGCTCAGTTGTCACTGCAGCATGGCTCTGGCGCGCAAACCCCTCCCTTTCTCAATGCCTCCTCCCTCCCCTCCCTCGCCTCAGGCTCTTAGGAGCCCAGGCGTAGTTCAATAAACATCAATGAATCCCCCCCTCGGGTTGGGACCATCTAGTACTAAAAAAATGGTACAATGGACCCCAATGTCATGGCTTAATGACATACTTGAAGGAACCAATTGTAAAGACAAGTCTGGACGTCAGGGGATCAAAAAGGTCAGGCGGCAAGACCTCCCTGACTTAAAGCATACCCTGGACTAATGCTGGGTACCGGCAAGATATGCTCAGGTGGTCCTAGGGATGTGCATGATTCTCCACCCAGCGTTACAGCCAGGGTGCTTATACGCACCATCTACGTTGCAAATGAATATGGTTTAATTCAGCTTCTTGGGGAATTAGATTAAAAAACCCATATATTTACAGTAATACTAAATTGGGTAGGATCCAGTTACAATCAATCAATAAAGTTTGGACAATATTAAGTTACAGGACCCTGGCCAATGGTAGCATGAACCTATTAGTTCACCTAGGATTAGCACCAATTCCACCGATTGACAACTCTCCCATTGTGTTTAATTGAGGTTCCACAAGACTAACTTTCTTCATTGGTCATCTGATTTAATAAAACCCTGTTCGTTTTAAGTATTTTATGTGCACTTGTTTAGCTTTGTTTGCTATCCTTCATAGGGTCCAAATTAGTCAAATGTGTGCCCTCCTTGCATGGGTCTCTCTGTGCACCGTCCTTCTGGGCGGTGCTTTGTTTACCCTTTTTTGGCGAATTGTTCCTCAGTAATTGGGTGTGCCCTCACCCACCACCTCTACTGAAACTGGAGCGTTACAAAACGCCCTTAACATTAGATGACCAGCCTTATTTTTGATCTTGCTGAGAAAATTACACAAGTATATTGTCTTAGTAGTGGTATTTGGGCACTTTGGCTGTAAACCATTGTTGGGATGCTCTTGTCCATGGTGATATCATTATTGTTGGCGGTGTTCCAGCTAAGCATTTCTCTTTTTGCTGCTCACAGTGCAACATCCACCCTTTGGTGAGTACATTGTTGGTATAAACCATTTGAAGCCTGGTTGCTCAGGCTTCCAAGTTTCCCACCACTTCTTCTCATTATATATAGCCAGCCCAGACTCCCCTCCTCCAGGAGCTGGGTGGCTGTGTTGGATTTTACCCAGGAACCAGCCTGAGTGTTTTATATGTATGAAACAGTGTTGTGAATGTTAGAGTCTATTGTGGGTTTGAAGCAACCCTTGAGGAGCTGAACAACCTTGTTCTATCGCTTGTCAACCTTCTCATGGGTCATGTGTGAACGTGGGGTTGAGCGTTTTATGTGCCCTTATGTTCATGAATCTACTTGTGTCTCAGGCTTACCTGTGTCCATTGTTTTTAAAACGTCATTTTTCCAAGTCAGGTTAGATGCTCCTGTGAGGTACATTCGAGTGTGTCAAGCTTTCCCTGCTGGCTTTGATCATCTTATTGAAGCTTTTGGGAAGATTTCACCGACACAACCCAGAAGGGGCAGTTAAATTTACTTCCATGGTTTCACATGGGTTGGCCCTTATAATTACATGCCCTAAAAGCTCACAAACACCTCAAAAAAGGAGTATTCTTATCCTTCCAATCCTTCATTTTTCTTAGAAATTGAAGGTGATCAGGGGTTCATCCCTGAAATTAAATTAGAAGCCCCAGTAGGTTTCACTAATATGATGTCACATGAGGCCACCTATAAATATGGCGCCCATGACTAGTGATTTTTCCTTGAATGGTTTGAGATCCCACCAATTCCCCCACCATTTTGGCGGAATTTGAGGGTTTTGATGAGTCTAGCCCAAATTTTACAAAAAAAGAATTCATTAAATTGATTTTTTTTCATCGCATTCCCACAGTGCAGGATGTATCATCAACAAAGGGCCTGGGGGTGATGTCCCTAGATAAGGATGTACAACCGGTCTGTGGATCAGGTATGGGATCGCTGACACATGAAAACGCGTTTTATAACACAAATAAAATATAAAAAAACGAGCTGAGCATTGGCTCTTGCAGCTTTGACATGGACATAGTTTCTGTAAACCAGATCACCCCAAAGAACCTGCGCTTGACCTCTACAATGATCTGCAGAACACAGGAGGTGGAGAAAAAGCTAATATTACAATATAAAAATGTTTATGCAACTGCTATAGATATGGTGGGATATGTGACCTTAGTAAGAGTAGCCAACTATTCCTCTCCATTTTTTGATGAAAAAAATGTACCCTGGACGTATTATTATGCCAGATGAAAAGTTTTCTGGTGAAGTGTTGCGGTGTCTTTTATAAATAAAGTCCATTGTGGATATTTTTTGCTGACTACCCTTTCATCCTCTTTTAGGGAAAGTCAGCACAACTATTTTGGTGGATACAGGAGCCTCTGAGAATTTTATTGACCAAGATCTACTAAACTATCTTGAGTGAATTATTTACCAGGTGTAATGGTCAATGGAGGAGCTTCCAAAGGTATTCCCACGCTTAGGGTTCTAGGGTTAGTGGATTATCAAGTGGGCAATTGTCATTTGGCTGACCACTTGCAAGAAAATAAAAAAACCTCTTGTACCCCATTATTTTTGGTATTAGAGTGTGGCGAAAGTTTGACGTCAGAACTAATTTGACAGAGACACCTTGTCCTAAACTTTGAAGAATAATCATATATTTGTTGTCACTTTGTCTGAAGCGAACTCTCAGGGCGATATGCCCCACAGGCCCAATATCCACGTTCTCAGTCTTGTTCCATTGCTGAAGCCCTCTCTGGAGGTACCTTACCTTCCCGTTTTGAGGGTGAATCTTTGTTTTATATGGCTTCAGCCAATGTACTACAAGCTTAATCAGTATTTGATTGCAAGTTTAAACTCATGGTTGATCTGGTGCATATATCTTCTCCCATTTACCCTTTTGACTTTATGAGAGGAAGCAGCCTTAGATGTGTGGGTTAAAGATTAGTTATCTAAAGGCGATCTATTTCAACATACCTTCCCAGTATGCTCCCCACTTATTTTTGCAGAAAAAGCCAATAGTAATTTACATTTTTCATAGATTATGGGAACATAAACAACGTCACAGTACCAGATTTACATCCCATACCGTTGGACTCACAGATTGCTCGCTTTGTAGAAAGCTAAATTCTTTTCTAAACTAGATTGCTTAAATGCGTTCAAACAGATCCGTATAAAGAAGGGAAAGGAGTGGCTAATCGCATCTGTACCAGAAAAGGAATTTTCCAAATATTGGGATATGACCTTTAAGCTTAAAAACGCCCCAGCTATCTTCCAACGCCTTATAAATATGATATTAGGGACCTGCTAAGTGTGTGCGTGGTGGCTTGCAGGGAAGATATTCTGGTGTTTTACTCTGATCAAGATTCCCATTCAATACCCCTGTGGCAAGTGGTGGAGCGTTTGAGGGCAGTTAACCATATGCTAAGAAACAGTAAGTGTAAGTTCTTTAAATCCCAGGTCATTTTCCTGGGCATCGTCATGTTCAACCAAGGCCACTTGATAACTCCAGACAAGGGGAAGGCGACTTGTGAGCGGCTCACTCCAACTTCAGTCAAAGAATTGAGGAGTTTTAAGGGACGTGTACATTCCTTAAAAATTCATGCTAAATCTGTCCGAGGTGGCAGCGCCCCTGTATAAGGCAAGTGGAGCAAAGGTGCTCCAGTGGTCCCCCGTTTTACTGATGCCTTCCAAGAGGTAATGTGCAACATGTTGTCTACATCCGTCCTCCGCCATGTAGAACCAAAAAAAGAGTTTTTGGCTACTGATGCCTCCAACTTCAGCATAATGACTGCCTTCTTACAAGTGGGCGAAGATGGAATAGAACATCCGGTGGGATTCTTTCCCAGGAAAATGATTTACCAGAATTAAACTACGCTGTCTATGATTCCAAGTTAAAAGCAGTTGTTGAGGCGCTGACCTATTGGCATCATCATTTGCATGGCTCATCCCTATCATTCTGCATTAATTTAACCACCATGCCTTGTTGTACTACTGCGCACATCACGTCCTGACTCCATAAAAACTTGCTAGCATGAGACCCTGGCCCAATTTGTGATCCTATGAGTTTACGAAGGGCAAGGAGAATGGTTTGGCGAATACTTTGAGTCAAAGCAATATGCTAGCTCCAGACCCTAAGGAGGTAGAGTACACAATAACTATTTGATGATCCCACCAGATAAAATTGTGTCCCAAAATTCCTCTTCCATGGCACACATGTCAGCGCTTGCTCCTCTGGAAAATCTGGAGGATTATGGTATGTTCAGAAAAGAAATTATTTTACATCCCTTGTCAGCAGAGTATACAATGGTCCTCTCCAAGAGCAAGTTGAACCAAGAAGATATTACCTGAGGTTATTACATTGAGTAAGATTTGTGTTTTCAGGGACTCCTATGGATTCCCTCTGGAACACTTCGCCTGGAAATCATCTGGGACCATCATGACATATCACCATTAGAGACCCTGGGAAGGCGAAGTCTCTGGAGCTGATCCGCTGCACTTATAATTAGAAGGGATTAACCACAAAGTTTGATAGGTATTGTAAGGAGTGCTTGGTCTGCAACCAAATGAAGCTGAATCACCAGCTCTCGCGTGGTTGTTGGTACCAGCTTAAAAGGCTGAAGGGCTTTGTAATTCCTTATTGGTTCTTTTTTATTGAAGAGTTACCTGCATCTTAGGGCTATGGTGCCATCATGGTAGTGGTGAATCGTTTTAAAAAGTTCGCCCACTTTATCCCTTGTAGAACCACGGTAACTGCGGCTGAGAAAGCTAGGCTCTTCGTGTCTCATGTGTTCTTCCTTCATGGGGTACCCTAAGAGATCATTAACAATCGTGGTCCTCAGTTTACTTCTGTTTTTTTGAAAAGTTGTGTAAAGCTCTTCAGATTTTACCCATGATGTTCTACTGCCTATCACCCCCAGTCAGATGGGCAGACTGAATGAGTGAACCATGCTTGTAACAGTTCCTGATGTATTACTCATCCGCGGTCCACTCAGATTGGGTTTCTCGTCTTCCCATGGCCCAAATCAGCTAATACAACTCCCAACATACATCTATTGGTTGTTCTCCCTTTTTCACCAACTATGGCTTAACACCTCCTTCTACATGGAGCCCAGTTGTGGATCCAAGGTGGAAGCTGTGGTGGACTTTGCGAAGACAATCAAGAAAGAACACCAGGGGTTACCACGAATTTGGATGCAGCCAAGTAAGCTTACAAGGAGAACGCTGATAGTAAGAGATAAGCGGGTCCTGCGTACAAAGAAATGCATCTTATGATGCTTGATGCTAGAAACGTCCAAATCAAGCAGCCATATACAAACTGGGACCAAAGAGGATAGGGACTACAGCATCATCAGAAATATGTGCCATGCCTTGTACTAGTTGGATCTTACTTCATCATTCTGGATTGTTGCTGTCTTCTGTGAAAGTAAGATGACGATGTTTGAGGGCCCCCACAAGAGACTCCATAGGCTTATATCATGGATGGGGCAACAGAGTGGGAAGTGGAGGAGATTGTAGCCTCACGCTGGGTAAAAAGAAGGCTTGAGTACCTGGTATTCTGGAAGGGATTTGATGCAGCGGAGAATAATTGGAACTAACTTATGACTGCGCACATGAATAATATTTAATTGAAGTTTTCCATGAGCGTTTCCCTGAGGCTGCAGGACACAAGTCAAAGCAAACCATAACCGCCATGAATCTGGCCCCTGCCCACAAAAATTAGTCCGTGGAAAAAGACCCTTTAGGGGGTGGAGCCTTAAAAGAACGATAGGGTAATGTCATGGTTACATGGCATAAATGAGGGCACAGACTTTAAAGACAAGGCTGGACGTCAGGAGGCCAAAAAGGTCAAGCGGAAAGTGCTCCATGACTTAAAATATACCCTGGATTAACGCTGGGTACTGGAAAGATATGCTCAGGTTGTTCCTGGGGATGTGCATGATTCTCCGCCCAGCATTACAGACAGAGCGTCAAAACGCACCAGCTACGTTACAAATGAAGATGGTTAATCCAGTTTCTTGGGTAATGAGGTTTTAAAGCCCATTCCATTTATAATATTGCCAAATTGGGATGAGTCTACATACAATCTATAAATTGAGTTTATCGATTTTAAGTTACATAATTTAGCCAGATGGGAGTGTGCATCTATTGGATTTTAGGGTTAGCACCACACTTGCAGATTGAGAATTCTTCCCCTGATGGTTAAGTATGATTTTTCAAGACTAACTTTCTTGTTGGTCAACTCGCTAATATGGACTTTTGTTAGTGTTTACATTTATTGCATGATCCCTTGAGCAAACCTGTGCACAGACCTCCTTGAGGAGTCTTCAACAATATAGGGCATTATATTTTAACAAAATTAACGTCTGAATCAAGTGCACCACTGAGCCATCCTTGTACCCATCAGATCAAGGCACCCAAGCACCCTGACACTGATCTGCACTTGGTTATAGACTCCACCCTGGGGTCCAACCAGGATGTAACGTTTAATAATTATCTTTTAGTTTACTCTATTCTGTAAACCATGTCCCTGGGTCACCTGTGCTCAGTCACCTTCCGTGGTGCCTTATTCCCAATCCTACTACTGACTAGTTCCCTTGTGTGTAGCTGTGTATCTTGCTCCACCTCTTTGGGAATGATAGAGTTACATACTTTTTCCTGACATTCATCCCACCAAATAACTTGTCAATTTTTAAATTCTTGCAGTCTCAAGTGTATCATATGTAGATTTTCACAAGGATCCATGGATATCTCATATGTTAAGCTATTTTGATTTAATGTCATTTCCTTCTCTCTTGTTCAAATTGTTTGTCCTTCACCTTTCAGTATTTCATGGTCTTAGCCTTTTTATTTGGTAGAGAAAAAACTGAGTGTAAGGTTTTGCCAAATATCTGGAAAGCAGTGACACCAGTCAAGGCAGCTACTTCAATAAACTGTGGTTTTACTAACACTTCTACTGTAGTCCCATAACAACCACTGATATGTTAGCCAACAGCTTCAAATTAAATGATCAGCCACTTGCCACACCACCCGTTATAAATTGCAACATTTGAATATCATTACCTCTAGTATCTATTTCAATAGCTGCAGTAACTTCCCTAAAAGCTCTTTTTGTTGCACAGTTATACTTCTGAAACCATCTAATTATAAACCATCATGTATATCTAAAAAACATCTTATACTAAACAGAAATCATCTGGGCCATATACTATTTGTTCATCTGCATGGATCACAGGTTTAACATTATCAATCCATTCACAGATTCATATACAATGTTAAAGTCTATGTCTTAGGCAAAGCCTGCTGGATAAAATGCTCTATGTGAGCAAACATTTTTGTAGTTAAATTTAAAGTAATGGGCTCAGCTCATGTTTTGACTAAGAAACAGGCTTCTGCAGACTCATTTGTTCAGTAAAAAGACATTTTACTTTTAAGAAATGGTATATGGCACCCACTTAAACTATAGTATAAATCCTCTCTCTCACTGTTCAACATATAATATTGAGTGCGCAGCATGACTGGCTTGTTTTTTATTTGCATGTGTGTGTGTACAATCCCTCATAAATATATACCTTAACACTCTGCCTTGATTTTTTCATTCAGTTAACATATCCATCATATTCTTCCCAAACCTTACTTTATTTGGTTCATATCTGGCAGCAGATTCAGCCAAGCTTAAATCATTGATGTAAGAAGAGTTTCTGTAACTCTCCAATTTCCAGAGAGTTGGTGAGAGATGCACAGCAACACTGCCATGGAACTAGTCATTAGTAAGATGGTAAACAGAGCACCGCGGAGGGTGCTGGAGCCAAAATAACCCAGGGCAAGGGTGTACAATGTGGTATATAGCAGTTGATACAAAAAAATAAACAACAACACTTGGGTGGATCCCAAAGGAGGTTCCATAACCAGGAGGAGATCACTGCTGGAGTGCTTGGGTGCTTCGATCTGGAGGGGACCAGGGTGGCTTAGCGTTGCACCAGATACAGTAGATTGGTTTGTTAAAATAAAATGGCTACCGTTGTTAGAGGCCTCCCCAAGGCGGTTTGTGCACAGGTTCATCCAAGGAACCATATGTAAAAAAGTAAACTAACAGGAGATTTTTATTAAGTAATTTAACCAACAAGAAAAGTTGGTATCATAGAAACATACTTAAACAATGGGGAAAATTTTAAATTGGGGGAAATGGTGCTAAGCCTAAGCAACCCAATAGCACACCCTACCATTGGCCAGGGTACTTTAGCTCAAGATTGACCAAACATGAGTTATTGATTGCAGGCAAAGCCAACCCAATTTACCATTACTAAAAATCAAACGGGTTTAAAACCCCATTCACTAAGCAAATGAATTGAACCGTTGTTATTAGTGATATAGCTGGTGAATTTTAACGTCCTTGCTGTAACGCAGGGATGAGCATTACACACACCCCCAGGACCAAACATGGGAATATCTCGCCTGAACCCAGCATTGGTCCAGGGTATTTTTGAGTTTAGGGAGTCCTGCAAACTTAAACTTTTTGGCTTCCTGATGACCAGCTTTATCCTTACAGTTGGTTTTTTCAATCATGACATTAAGCCATAAAATTACCCTCTCATTTTTTGGGAGGCTCCACCCCCCCCTCCAGGGGCTTTTTCCAGGGAAAGTCTTGTGGGATGGGGCAAACTTTATAGCGGCGATGGTTTGCTTATACTGAAGTCCATCAGCCTGGGGGAAACGCTCTCAGAAAACTTTAATCAGGTCTTGAGCATGGGCACAGTTGCGCGCTGGTACCCAACTGTACTCCACTGTGTCAAATCCCTTCCAGGATACAAGATACTCAAGCCTTCTTCTTACTCGGCGAGAGGTTACAATCTCTTCAATTCCCACTCCAGCGCCCCATCCATGAGATAAGCCTTAGAGTCTCTGGTGGGGGCTCTTAAATAACGTAAGCTTACTTAAATGGAAGAATGAAAAGATCAGTAATGAAGGAGGAGATCCAACTGATATGAGGCATGGCCCACCTTTCTAACAACGTGGTAAGGCCCAAACCTCTTCAATCCTAGTTTTTTAGAATGGTTGCTTGATTGGGATGTTTCTAGCATCCAGCATCACGAGATCTCCTTCCTTGTACGCTAGACCAACTTTTCTCTTATCATCAGCGTTCTCCTTATAAGCTTGCATGGCTGCATCCAAATTCGTGGTAACCCCCTAGTGTGTTTCTTGATTGTCTTCGCAAAGTCCACTACAGCTTCCACCTTGGATCCACAACTGGGCTCCACGTTGAAGGCGGTGTTAAGCCATAGTTGGTGAAAAAGGGAAACAACCAATAGATGTATGTTGGGAGCTGTTATAGCTAAATGGGCCCTTTGGATAAGGGAAACTCAATGTAATGGTCCATGGCAGTGTACCACCGCAGGATCTGATCCAAGCACTGGTTCATTCGTTCAGTCTTCCCATCTGATTGGAGATGATAGGCAGTCAAATGGCAGGAGCGAATCTGAAGGGTCTTACACAACTTTTCCAAAAGACAGAGGTAAACTGGGGCCCATGATAGTTAATGATTTTTAGGGGACCCCATGAAGAACAAAAACACAAGAGACGAAGAGCCTAGCCATCTCAGATGCGGCTACCATAGTTCTTCATGGTATAAAGTGGGCGAACTTTGTAAAACGTTCCACTACTACCATGATAGCATCATAGCCCTAAGATGCAGGTAACTCCTTAATGAAATCCGCCAATGAGGAAGTCCAAGGCCCTTCAGCCTTTTAAACTGGTACAAAAACTCCGCGAGGGCTGATGATTCAGCTTCATTTGGTTGCAGACCAAGAACTCCTTACAATACCTGGCCACCTGAGTAACTAACTCCTTCCATTTGTAAGTGCGGTGAATTAGCTCCTGAGTCTTTGCCTTCCCAGGATGGTCAATGGTGATTCTGGAATTATGGTTGTTGGGGCTAAGGGGTTTAGACCACTTGTCCCGTTTATTTTTATAGGCCATGAAACTCAAAGTTCCTGGGTCCTGGATTTTATGTACTTGCTTTCCTTGTCCAGAAAGTCTTTCTTCAAGTTAACGTCCCTGGAATTGTAAAATCTTAGTTACTATTTCTTCCTAAATAAGATAAAGGAAGGCCTTTTTAACTTAAAAGTAGCAAAGATAGAGTAAAGTTATCTGCTTAGAAACATCGTTATATGAGAGTTTTTCTTGGTCTATCTCCATGCATACTAAGATAAGATCTATTCTTGTTACCAATTAGGGTTCTTCAACAGGATATTCATATCTGTGGCAAATGGGACTCATTCACCACATAGATCAGTTTTGTGCCCCGATATAATGGAGGTTTAGGAGAGTAATATTTGACCACATTAGCCAGGGATTGGCCTCAATATCAAGAGGGTTTGAAATTCGTTGGGAATTATTCCAATAATGATTTCATCCGTTTTGATGGCTCAGGTTTGAGTCCCGTCATCTACCTCATCCAAATCTCCAATTTGGGTTGAAACTCTGACAACTTCCCAGATGATTTTCAAGCAAAGTGGTCTGGCAGAACCCATAGGCGCCCTGAAACCACACCATCTCATCCTTCACGTGGTAACTCCTGGTAATGTTCTCCTGATTTAACTCGGTTTTTACAAGGACCATAGATATATTTTGGCTGACAAAGGCTCCAAAAGAACTACATTTCTGAACATACCATATTTATCCTTATTTTCCAGAGGAGCAAGTGCTGTCCCGCGGGCCAAGAGAGAAGGAAGTTGAGTAACAAACTTACTCAGCAGAATCATCTAGTGGGTGTCATGTACCTCTACCTCTTTAGGATTGGGAGATAGTGCAGGGCTTCAGCTCAAAGTTTTCACCAATCAATTCTCCTTTTCCTTTGTAAATTCATAAGAAAACAAAAATTGGGCAAGGTCTCATGCCAGCAGGCTTGATGTGGAGTCAAGACATGAGGTACATGGTAGTACAACATGGCACGGTGGTCTTTACAAATGCAGAAGGTTTGGGATGAGCCAAGCAAGTGATGCCAATAGGTAAGCGCCTCAACCACTGCCAATAACTCTTTGTCATAAACGGCGAAGTTTAACTCAGGCAGGGACATCTTATGAGAAACTACCCCATTGGATGCACTATTTCATCTTAATCTACTTGTAATAAGGCCATCGCTATGGCAAAGTTGGAGGCATCAGTGGCCACAATGAACTCCTTTAAGGAATCTACATGGCAAAGGATGGACGTGGACAACAGGGTTCAATTTACCTCTTGGAAGGCATCCTGCAAAAAGTGGGGGCCACTGGAGTACTTTTACTCAACTTGCTCTAAACAAGGGCGCCACCACCCCAGAAATATTTGGTGTGAATTTTTTATGGAACATACACGTCCCCAAAAATCTCCTCAATTTTTTGACTGAAGTTGAGGTGGGCCACTCACAAATTGTCTTCTCCTTGTCTGGAGAAATTATGTGGCCTTGATTAAACATGGCGTTGCCTAGGAAGGTGACCTGGGACTTTTATAGGATTTACATTTACTAATTTTAGCTTAAGGTCAGCTGCCCTCAAACGCTCTACCACCTGCCAAAGATGTACTGCATGAGACTCATTATCAGTGGATAACACCATAATATCATCCATGTAAGCTACCGCGCATACCCTCAGTAGTCCCATAAATCTGCATCTACATGGCGTTGTAAGATAGCCAGGGAGTTTTTAAGCCCAAAGGGCATAACCTGAAATTGAAAAATTCTTTTTCTGGTACAGAATGCGGTTATCCACTCCTGACCCTTCTTGATTCAATTCTGAGTGAACGCGTTAAGCAATCCAGTTTGAAGAAGACTTTTACTTTCTCAACATAGCGAAAAATCTGTGAGACCAATGAGATGGGATGCAATTCTGGTACTGTGAAATTGTTGATATTCCCTTAATCTATGCATGGGCATAAAAAACCATCATCCTGCTCCACAAAGAGAAGTGGGGAGCATACCAGAGAGATACTTTGAAATATTATGCTATAGATAACTGCTCCTTAACCCACACATCTAAGGTTGTTTCTTCCCATACAATCAAAGGGGTAAATAGGGGAATATATACACTATATCAACAGTGAGCTTGAACTTGCAATAGAATTTTGAATGAGCTAGCAGTACATTGGCTGAAGCCATATCAAACAAAGATTCCACACCTTCAAACAGGAAGATAAGGTACCTCCAGAGAGGGCTCTAGCAATGGATCAAGACTGAGAGTGTGGATATTGGGCCTGTGGGGTATATCGCCCTGAGAGTTTGCTTCAGAAAAAGTGACAACAAATATATGATCATTCTTTAAAGTTTAGGATAAGGTGCCTCTGTCACGTTAGTTCTGATGTCAAGCTTTTGCCACACTTTAATCCCAAAATATGGGGTACAAGAGGTTTTTGATTTCTTGAAAGTGATCAGCCAAAAGACATTTGCCCACTTGATAATCCACTAACCCTAGAGCCCTCAGCGTGGGAATACCTTGAAAACCCCTCCATTGACCATGCCACCTGGTAAATAATTCACTCAAGGTAGTCTGCTAGGTCTTGGCCAATAAAATTCTCAGAGGCTCATGTATCCACCAAAATAGTTGTGCTGACTTTCCCTAAAAGAGGATGAAAGGGTAGCTCTATACAAAATTATCCAGAATAGTCTTTGTTTATAGCAGACACTTCCAACACTTCACCAGAAAATTCTTCATCTGGCATAAGCATGCCTCCAGGGTACATCTTTTCATCAAAAATTAAGAGGAATAGATGGCTACTCTTACTACTGAGGTCACATATCCCATCATATCTTTAGCAGTTGCATAAACATTTTTATATTGAAATATTGGCTTTTAACTCCACCTCCTCTGTCCTGCGGATCAATGTAGGGGTCAAGCGTGGGTTCTCTGGGGTGATCTGGTATAATAGAATGGGTTCCAAATTAGAGCCACAAAACATGATATTTTGCTCATTTTACTATGGAATTAGTTTCTAAAACGCATTTTGGGGCGTTAACAATTCCATATCCATTTGGTGATGGGTTGTTCATCGTTATTAAAGGCCATCACCGCCAGGTCCTTTGTTTATGATCCCACCTGCACCAGACAAATGCAGTGCCAAGAAAAAATCAAATAAATAAATTGGGTTTGCTAATTTTGGGAAAATTTGGGGTATATTGACACCTGGATCACAAAGTTTATAAATCCACCAGGTACGAGCAAGAAGGGTGGGCACTTTCCAGTTGGAAGTAGCAAGGATAACGCTGAGATGCACCAAACATTGGACAAATGAGAAAATGGTGATGAGACCCATAGCAAATGTGACAAATGGCTTGTGCACACAATTTACAACTAGCAAAAGCCCCACACAGATAATTTTTGCGCACATAAATTAAAGTAGTTGGTCAACTAATGTAATAAGATTGTCTGTAACTCTCCCATTACCAGAGAAGTGGTTCAAGAAACACAGCCACACTGCCATGAAACTAGTCATTTGCAAGATGGTAAAGAGAGCACCGCAGAGGGTGCCAGAGCCAAAGTAACTCAGGGCAAAGGTGTACAACGTGGTATATAGCAGTTGATAGCAAAAATAAGCAACAACACTTGGGTGGATCCAAAAGGGGATTCCATACCAGGAGGAGATCACTGCTGGAGTGCTTGGGTGCTTCTATCTGGAGGGGACCAGGGTGGCTTAGCGTTGCACCAGATACAGTAGATTGGTTTGTTAAAATAAAATGGCTACCGTTGTTAGAGGCCTCCCCAAGGCGGTTTGTGCACAGGTTCATCCAAGGAACCATATGTAAAAAAGTAAACTAACAGGGAATTTTTATTAAGTAATTTAACCAACAAGAAAAGTTGGTATCATAGAAACATACTTAAACAATGGGGAAAATTTTAAATTGGGGGAAA
This sequence comes from Massospora cicadina, assembly GCA_022478985.1. Classification (NCBI taxonomy): domain Eukaryota; kingdom Fungi; phylum Entomophthoromycota; class Entomophthoromycetes; order Entomophthorales; family Entomophthoraceae; genus Massospora; species Massospora cicadina. Next base: position 14,520 of record JAKSZP010009746.1, read on the forward strand.
TGGTGCTAAGCCTAAGCAACCCAATAGCACACCCTACCATTGGCCAGGGTACTTTAGCTCAAGATTGACCAAACATGAGTTATTGATTGCAGGCAAAGCCAACCCAATTTACCATTACTAAAAATCAAACGGGTTTAAAACCCCATTCACTAAGCAAATGAATTGAACCGTTGTTATTAGTGCTATAGCTGGTGCGTTTTAACGTCCTTGCTGTAACGCAGGGCTGAGCATCATGTACATACCCAGGAACATCCTGTGAATATCTCACTTGAACCCATAATTGGGCCAGAGTATGTTTGAAGTCAGGGAGGCCTGCCAACTTAACCTTTTTGGCCTCTTGATGACCAGCTTTATCCTTACAGTTGGTTCCCTCAATCATGTTATTAAGCCATGACAATTGAGTTCATCTGGTCTCTCAATGTAGCAAATTGAAAATGTTATCATTTGTTGAAGCTCCATCACCTTCTAATTATAGAATTCAAAATCTTTGAGCAGACTTGTAGCTATATTATAAAAACAGCCTTGTGTAAAGACATTATATGTGGAAGGTAACACATTCTTTAAGTACATTCTGGGGCACTGACTAACCGCAAAGAAAGTATTGTCATTGATACAGAAAATAACCAATTACATACATTTCTGCCTTGTCTTTAGCCTTTTTGTATGGCTCTTTTAATGACATCACCAATGTCATTTGACTCACATTTGCTGTCAAACTTCACCATGTAATTTGCAACGGTGGTGATAGAACCACATGGTTGTAATTCCATATTTTCTTCTCAAAGTGTTAGAAGATCTGGATTATAATTATTTACAAGAACTTTTTATGCAGTTCTTTGCAGGATGCAAAAACGTTTATTATCTGAAAGGGCTTCATCTGGACCTAGACACACTATTTTATCACTGACTGGTCTGGGAAATTTGAATTGAAAGGTAAAGTTGTTGTGGTATTTGTAAAAAGTAATCGTTAATTTGTGCTTCTTATACTTCCCATTAAATGTCATAATACTGAATCATCGAATCAAATGAGCAAGACACAAACTTTTCAATCACATCCAAGACCTGCCTTGTAACAAAAACTGTAACGTTTACATACCAGACAATGTGCAAATGAGGGTTACCTCTGTTTTGAAACTCTATCTTATACCAGAAATCCTTTATACGCCACTCAAGCAGTCTGGGTTATTTTTAATGCTCAGATTAATGCATTGACTCATACCATAAATTTCTGTTTAACATTTACTAAATAACTCTGAACCAAGTACAGTCTTTCAGAGAATGTCAAGCTTTTAGCTTCTCTCAGATTATTGTCATCAGTAATGAGTAACGCTTTCAGAATATCCAACCAGTTCAAGTAATTGCAGGTGAAGGTTAGAAACCATGTAGGAGCTCCCAGGCTCCTGGCCATTGCAAATAATTCTAACAAACCCATCTCCAATATCATGTGGCTCTCTTATATTTTGTATATGAGATGTACATTATCTAACAATCCCTGCGGTGTGTGATCTCCTTGTTGCATTCTATGAGATAAATGCACTAGATTTAGCATGAAAGTATTTGCCAATAGGTAAAGAAAAAAAAGGTAATATATCCATTGAAATCGTCTGTCACTGCTTCTGACGTATGCTTGGAAATAATCCAAGATGTTTATAGTAATTCTTGCTGCTCTCCAAACATATTTTTATTATAAGAAAAAAGAAAATACCAAGCCAATTCTTGCATGCATCATTCTCATGATATTCAGAGACAGTGCTGTTTTTCTTTGTACATTGATAAATCTTATTTTATCAAAGTTAAAATAATATTATCAATAGTAATAACACTTTCAACATCAGGTATTTCATCATCTATCAAGTGTGCATGTTGGTGGTAAAAACAGCTTGTATTTCTGCGTTTTCACTAATAGATTCTGCTTCTATAACATCTATTTCATTGATATTCTTTTTAATAAAGGGAGGATTTCCATCTTCTGTCATCCAAGGTTCATATGAAGTTTCATCTTCAAGTGGTTAAATATATTTATTTTCTGTATAATCTCTAATGGAGTCAAAAAGTATACTACTAAAGTAAGTAAATTATAAGCTTTAATGTATGAGTATTGACATACAATTATGTTTAAATCATTTGTTTATAACGCATGCAATAATAGACACCTACCATTGGTGCTTATAAACTTTGGTCATCTCATATGTAAATAAAATAATTAGAAATAAGTTTTTCAGCCTGTTTATTATAATATAGAGCAATGGATGCCAAATTAGCTGCAAATATTCCAGATGTATGTTCAGAGAAAAACGTGTTTAAAGCACTTTCAAGTTTGGAAATCTAGCATCAGTATCATCATTAAAGAGATGGTTATCTGAAGCAAGTTTATCACAAACATGGATGTTTCATTATGATTGTTATATTTAATATATATTGGAGCTCTGTCGCCTGCAAATATTTGGTATATGCTTCCAATAGATCAGAAGTGACCCAATTTGCTATAAATTCTCAGTATAACCTATCTCCCATAATGATTAAATAGTAATATCATTTGTAAACTATTTATTCAGATTGAGTAGACAAAATGCAATGTAAGCAATAACTGCCATTGCTGTACATTGAGTTCCACAAAAACTTATATCAAATCTGTCATTAGCTTGATTGAATACACCACACAAACCTTGACATGTTCTCTGACAAGATTACATATATACACATCATATTATGTTCTACTCTTTGAACATCTTAATCTGGGTTCCGAATTATAGGATCATCACAATATGTGCTTGTTGAGCAACGTCAATATTATTGGGCAAGAAAGGAACCACATCATGATATAAAGGTTATTTCTTGGTAGCCACTGCAAGGCTACTTTTGATTTGTGAATGTCAACTTTCAGTTGTCTTATGCGCTGAAAATTTCCAGATTCTCAGCTACTATAACAAACCTGCTTGAATCAATTTTAGGAGAAGTTGTTTGGCTAATTTAGCAACACCTTGCACATATAGAATAACTTGCCCTCTGCACCAATCTTGACTGAACTGAATTTAAGCCTTAATCATTTTGAGATGAGGCATATTTCTGCTCAGGAGTCTCTGCTCAATATCTGATAAATTTGCTAATTTATAGAGCCCAAATGGCATTATATCTAATACAGAATGCTTAAGGTGACCTTTTAACTTTTAAGATTAGTTGCACAGCAAGAGCAGGCCATAACACTCCTCAATTCAACTAGATCTGGATATATCATTGATGAAACTTAAGCTGTTCTAAATTGAACCACTGTTGTGGATGTAGAGTCTTTTTACATATTGCACAGGGCACGTCACAAAAGCTATTAATTGCTTTAATAAAATAAGATTCATTAAATGACTGCATTTTCTTGGCAATTGTTTCACAGATTCACCATAAGTGGCTACTTCTCTTATCAGCAATCTTGTTCTGCAGGATGTCATTATTAAGTTCACATATCAGATAGTCATTGTGAATATTAATCAGCAGTCTCATTTAGAAACTGGTTATGAATCAATGAGAGACAATGTGCTCTTTCTTGTCAGTCTCATTTAAAAGTGTTTATGAATTAAGGAAAGAAAGTGTGATAAGTATTCTGGTGATTCATTTAAAAGTTGATAGTGTGCTTGATTAAGTTAGTGTTTTTCCTATTCTGTCTCATTCAAATATCTATAATTCATGTATTATCGCATCTGTGCAAGTCTATCCACATATTTTCTGAGAGACTCTTCATGGCAAATATATGCCATTTTCTTCTTCACTTGAGAAAGGCGCTCAGATTTTGACTCTTGCACTTTGAGCAAACAGTTTTTCTTTATATGCATGGCATTTTTGTTGGCCAACCCATGTTTTCATGACAATGAAATGAAACTCATTCATTACAACTAAAATGCATGATTTGAAAAGATGTGAAAAGTTATGCCTTCAAAATATACTAAAATGTATGAAATAATCAATAAAAACGCACTAAAAAGTATGAATTGAGCATAAAAAGTATTAATAGCAAATAAAAAACTCTTTTAAAGTCAGAGCTATATTTCAAACTAAATTATAAAATTTTGCTAATGGACACAAATTAGAGCTTATATTGGATTGGGTGCAAGTGTAAACTGTAAGCAACTAAGAACACACAGTGCTGAGTGTATATTGGATTCTTTTTAAAAATTTATTCAGTAAACTACATAAGACACAGATGTAAGTTCTTCAATGGAAATTAACATTGGTCAATAATTTTCGTCATTGTTGAATTTTTATATTATATGTATTCTTAGGGCAGAATTACAATAGAGCCTAAATATATATTTAATCTTGTGTCAAGTTGCATCTGAACCTTAATTTGAGTGTGGATTTATAGTATTTTATTGTGGGAACATTTATTTAATGTGTTCCATGAAGCACTTTCAGTGCTTGCCATCATATATTTACTGTCTTGTGTTATGTAAATGTGCAAGTGTGAGCTATCAATATGTATTAATTGTATGGGTTGGGACCATCTAGTACTAAAAAAATATGTATTAATTGTATTTATATTTCTTTCTACATTGTGGGTTAGACATTAAAAGAGCAGATCTCAGTTCAATGCAGTCATTTGGTGTATAGGTTGTTGATATCTCTTATTTTGTTTGGTATTGTTTGCTGCTTGTGATCACTTTTAATGTGGTATCTTGTAAGACTGTTCATTCCACAGATGCTCTTAACTCTTTAGCGTGCATGTTCCTGTATGATGGTGAGTATGTGATATTGTGTGCAGTAAAATGCTTTAACCAATCTGTGCATTAATGTATAGTAATAGCCAACTTGAATGCGTTTCACAGAGTTGATAAGAAATACTATCTTTTACTGACAACTTCCTGCAGCTTAGCATAAATGATTCTATTTGATGCCTGTAAAGAAGTATATAAATTTATACTAATCTCATCAATGAACTCTATGATTTTGTAATTTAATTATGGTCATGACAATCACGTTGATCATGTAATAATTGACTAAAAAATGCACTATAAAAGTATAAATAATCATTTATAATATATATATTCAGCACTGTGCGTTCTTAGTTGCTTACAGTTTACACTTGGACTCAATACAATATAAGCTCTAATTTGTATTTGAGAGTAAAATTATTATAACTTAGTTTAAATATGGCGCTGAATTTAAGATTTTATTAATCACTCTTACTTTTTATCAATTATGTTGTACTTTTTAGTGCAATTTATTAGTTACTTCATACTTTTTGGTTCATTTATGTTGGTTATTTCATATTTTTAGTTCATTTTCAAAGTCTTTTCTTTTTTAATAAAAATATTAAAATTAAATTTAATCTGTAAAGTGATTGAAGCTTTTGACTGCTCTTTTATTGTGCAATTGGGTGTATCTCCAAACACTATTGGGGCTGTGATATCACAATGAGATGAAGGTGATTAAGAACACCATGTATCTATATGTAGCCTTGCTCTTATTAAACATGAAAGAAGCTACCCAGTAACTTAGAGTCATGCCTGGATGTCATTTTTTATAGAAACAATATTGGGCTTAATTTTACAGGACAAAGTTCAAGTTGTCACTGATCATGAATCAATATATTGGCTTTATAATTTAAAGGAACCTAAAGCTAGCTGGCCTGGTGAGCACTGAAACTCCAACCTTACATTTATAAAGTGATACATTACTCTGGATCATGTCAAAAAAAATTAGATGAACTCTCAAAAATTTCATAAGTTGTTACCTTATCTTTATATGAAGACAAATTATTTAGAAGTACTACAGGTATACTGATGAGATCCTTATTATTCAACAAATATAAGGCTGACTTTTAGATAATATGGAATTTAGAGATGAAGTATTTTACAATATAGGAGGTATTGGTCAAAAAATGCTTATATAACACATAGTCAGAACACCCTATGATAGTCATGAAAGCACACTGAGCTATCAAGCATGAAGCACTTAATAAGATGTGGAAGCAAGAATAGCATGGTTACTATTGGGAATCTTTACAATTCTACATGCAAGATATTTTTATAAAATGCCATGAATGCCAGTCCCAACAAACATTTAAGTCCTCTACCAAATAATAACTAATATAACATAATTAGCCATGCATACTGTATTTTTTGAAGTCATTAGACACTTTCCAGTTAGTAGCTTTAACCATAGATACATCATTAAAGCCACTAATCACTTAACCAGGTGGGTGAAGTCCAAGTCCACTTTGGACTTTAGAGTAGAGTTTGCAACCGCTAGATTCATTATGTATCAAATTATACACTGACATGGATGCCTGAAAGTCATTAAACATACAATGCTACCAACTTCACCTCCAGGATACTCTCTAAACTGATTGAGCTCATGGGAATTTGAAATTTTTTGCTGCCCTTACCATCTTGAAACCAATGAAATGGTCAAAAGATTAATGGAACTCTATAGAAAATTTTTTGTCAAGTCATGGTGAAATTGCCATTGTAATGGGCCCTTTATGCCAGCCCCACAGTATTCACTTGTAGTATTAGTCATCACAATACTACCATAATTTCACTCTTTTAACTCATTAATGTATGACAACTTGACTTACCTCCCTAAATGCAATCTATCATAAATGATGAAGATGAGATATGACCTAAAAATCCTTTATTAGCCCTAGTGGTGCCCAACCCAAAAGGGGGAGCTGCCATGCATCTTTATTTGCAAATAAGCCAAATAAAGATATTATCATAATAGAGAATTCCTAATTTAGCCCCTAAGTTATCAGCCTAGGAAGCCATATCAGATGGTGAGGAAGCTTCAGGGAAACCTTTGTCCGGTGCCCATTTTAGCTAGTGGACCATGGTGGATAATGTAGGTATTAAAGCATCAGTAACATATGGAATAAGGAGGTAGAGTTGTAGGTTTTCTTTGTTAATGAGGCCTACAGTGTCCAATGCCTCAACATATTAATCATGATCTACAGAGTCTTTTGACTGACTAAATAAAAAGCTGATTAAGGTCAATACAGAAGCTTATAGACAATCTGTGACATGCAAAATTAACTAAAAGTCATGAAAGACCAACATTGATAAGAAATGCTTCATTTATTTAAGCAAGGTGATATAGTGGCTTACTGTAATACTCATGTGTTTGAAAGAACTTATAAGCAGGTGGTACTATGGAAGGACCATATATAATATAGAAATTATCAGCCCTTGATGTCTAACCAATAATGGTATGGCTGATAGGTGAATTGGTAGCAAGGTCTATGCAAAATTTTTGAGGACCTATTACAGCAGTCTTCCATTAGCATAAAGAAGATATTTATAAACTGCAACAAGTCAAAGGGAAGAAATGTTCTATATTGTGTTGACTTGCATTTTTGAACCCTTAAATCATAATTGCTTTAATAATCAAATGTGAAATATGCAAAAACATGTGTATAATTTACAAACACATACCAGCAATTATCCTCCACCCAAATTTCTCACTTATTATAATCATCATGACATGTTAGCCTTTCCTTTATTAGTTTTTCCAAAATGTGTAATAATGATACCCATATTACTCATTGTACAAACTGTCCATTTTCCTCAGAAACTAAAGACATCATTGTTTGGAGGCTGGGTATTTGACTATAAGATTATCTGATACTATCTTAGATAAAACACTTTACCTGAACTAAGTTTATTGTTCTTGGAAGTTGTCACTGGCGTAGCCATTTCTATACTCATACTGAGGTAGATCACCACATAGCTTATTTATTCAGTGCCTGAAGATATTTGAAATCTTGTCTGAAGATAAAATCTTGATGGTCAAAAAAGACTTGAAAGTCTGAGCTAATGACTCAACCTTTGCTGTAGTGTTCATGCACCACTCACTACACCAAGATAATAATAACAAAGTGTATAATAAGGTTTTTACAAGCTGCTGGAACATGTGGAAGTTTTTCTAAGATTTTTAGTATCCCTTACATAGACTTTCCCTTTAACGCTTTAATAAATCTAGTGGGGTGTTATGTCAAGGTCAACAGGATTGGACAGGTTTATTTAGTTTAAATAGTAATATTTAACTTGCTATAGTAAAGATATCCATTGATAGCCATACTATAGATATAATTATTATGCTTTTTCTATAAGGTATCTATTTTGACTAATTAAAAATGCATTAAATAAAAAAACTAGATGCAAAATGATATTCTAGTAAGAAAATCTTTTAGACAGTTCTAATTTTATCTATAAATTAACTAAATGTAATAGCATAGCTTTTATATAGTATATTTGAGCAAAGTGATGTAAATTTACATTATATAAAACAAGAAGTGCTTTTGAGAAATAAGCATTCATTGATTTATGTATACTCAGACCAAATTCTCAGGTAATAAATCAGCTACACTAATGATAAATAGTATATATGAAAGGCATTTAGATGTTTTTAAAAGTCTAATGGTAAGTATGAAAGCCTTAGAGATGCTAAGCACAGTGTTTTTATTGGACTACACAAATTTTAAGAATTAATCATTGTGTGAGTAAACTGTAAATTTAAAAGGAAGTGGCAACAACTTATGTAGCAAAAATTAGGTTTGAAAACCCCAGTGTAAGAATACTGTGTCAAAAAGGTATATTTAATACATTTAGAGATTAAAGTAAAATTATATTAAATAAAAATTATTACATATTTTAAGAATATAGCTTAATGCATTCTAAACAGATTTAAGTTATTATTATATGGAGTAAAAAAACTGTTATTGTATCCCTGATAGGTTATAGTTGAATAAATCATCTAAATAGCATGAAGATTTTTTTAATTGTTACATTATATTATCTGAGCCAAGGAAACTTTCATATATCTATCAAATATGGAGCAATTTTGTGAAGGTCATAGCTTTAACTAAAGTTACATCATAGTTTAAAAGGTGACAATTTCCAGCTCTATAATACTAAATTGGCCAATCAGGATTTATAGATCATGAAGCTTAAAAGTAATCAAGGTGGGTTGACTTGGGACAAATATACCACACCAAGTTTTTTTTGTAGATAGTACAGGTTTTAAACATGTGTTAGACGAAACCTACACTAGAATGGAAGCAGGAATTACCCTGCCAGGCTAACCACCCTTTAGATATCATAAAGCTTAATTTAGGAATTTAATTCTTATTTGATTATTCAGATTAAAATTTTCAGAAATGTCAAAACATTAATAGATGAATTTCTTAGACCTCTGAATATCAAGTTTAAAGGAGCTTCAAAGTATATATATAAAGTCTTGAAAATAAGGATATAAATACCATGAGTCATATTTTTAACTTTATAAAAATTATGTATAAAACTAAGTGTCAGAATACTGATGCATGCAAGCAAAGCTGCTAAAAATTAGAGTTGTATCCAGTGGGGATTAAAGCTAAACCTGCCTACAACCTTTTATATATTTGTGTGAGGTTTCCTTATACTAAAGATATTAAGTAGGCTCTAGAAAGTAGTATATTGTGTTAGATCACTATAAAAAGACTTGTAATGTGAGATTTATAGCTCTTAATAATTCTAATAAAAAGAGACTATAATTTTTTGATGAGTAGAATTATAGTGTGCCAGAAGTGACATAATACAGATATTACCTCTGTTGTAGGAGAAAATATGCAGATATAGAAAAGGCTTGCATTAGGATATCTTTAATATATATTAGATCAGAACTTGTTCTAGTAATTTACAATTATTTCTTGAAATATAATGAAATAATTTTCAAATGATCTACTAAATAAAAATAGTTAAAACATTATATTAAAGAAGAAGATAGTAAACACCTCATACATTTGCACCAACTTTAACTAAAAATCTTAATATGTCAGAATAGATAACAACTTATAGTATACAAATAGATGCATTTTTTGCAGAGAGAAAAGCATAATAAGTTGTTAAAAAATCACTTATCCAGATAACAAATAGTACCATATGAGGTAGTTATTTACTAGGTATTATAAAATGAAATTCTTAAACTCTTTGAAGTTGAGGATACCATATAATATTATTTCTTTTTTATATTCGTTACTTGCTTTATAATAACTTATAATACAAGACTATAGATTAGTGCTCCAAAGAACACTTTTTATAAACTTAAATTGTAAAGCAAATAAACAAAATAATACTGGTGGTAAGAATTGCTTCATCTGTGATATGAAAGTAAAGTATCAATTAGATTATACTAATTAATATTATTATTTATAAACAAGTGAAATTTACCTGGTGTTGCTTGGGTTTATTTATAAGCTCACACTGACATAGCCTATAGGCTGTGCCAGCGCTACCCTTGAGCCACTTGGAATAACATCTTTGCTGTTGCCCTTATGGCTGGTAAGCTAATTATTCTACTTTACTTAATCTACATAAAACTTGCACACTAATTTTTATTTAGTTTTGGTGAGCAATTTGGTGAATTAAATAATAATATTTGCCAATTCTCGTCCAATTGTCCAAATATATTAACCATCAGACCTGATAGTTTCAGATTTGATAATATGTGCCAATTCTCACTCACTCACCCAAATAGATTGAACCTATCAGGTTTGAAGGTTTTAGATGTCAGTCAGTCAGTACATCAGTGTGTCAGTGAATGTGTTTTATTATTTAGATATCACTCGTTAATTTTATATCTGCCATGGGAGGATACCCCAGTGGTAGAGTATGTACTCACTACGACTGCCTCCCAAGTTCAATCTGGTAGATGAACTTTGGGTAGGGGATGATTATGATTGTGTCTGGTATTGCGCACCAATGCCCCAAACTGAGATAGCAAATAGCAAGGCAATCCATGGAGTTTCTGGCCTATTATATGCCATGCATAGAGGTTTTCCAGGTTTTAACCTCCTTTCCCATTTCTTAAATTCCCCTTAATAGTGTGATATCATCCTCAGGTTGGCCCACCTCAAATAAAATTTAAAATTTAAAGTTAAAAAAATTAATTTTATGTCTACACATCTACTAAATGTACTCTAAAGTATGATTATCATAAGAGATAAAAGTTTACCTCAAAAAAGTGAAAATATTGATCTGATAAGTGCCCACATTTTTCTTTGACCAATTATGTATCATGCAATTAAATAATTCCCCTAATAGTTTTTAACCTTTACCATAAAAAACTATGAGAATATTTTATAGAAAGGTTCAAATAAGTAGAAAAGCTTTCTGACAATGTTAGCTAAGAATGATAGTTCCCTATAGTTTTAGATACAAAAAATAAATATCTAGTAAAAGTGTAGCTTAACTCTCAGATAGTATGACTATATTTTCGTGGGGTAGGCTGGCCTTAGGATAATTGCACTACCAAATTTTTTGAAATAAATTAAAAATAAAAAGATCTATGCAAAGCAAATCAAATTATCTAACCAGCCAGGTAGTGGCAAACCAACCACCTAACCTAACAGGGTGGAGGGAGAGGGAGGTCAGGAGGTGCCTCCTTTACAGCCATGACATCACACAATTGTTGTGTCAGGGTGGAGAGAAAGAGCGTGGGGGTATCCATTGGGTGAGGTTCAAAGTTAGTGAAGGGAGGTGTAACGGTCGGAAACGTCCCAGTTTCCGATCGCCATCTTACCTTAGGTTCGACGCAATTCACGCCGAACGTCCAGCGTGAGCTGGACTCTCGAGGTAGTAAACCTCGGAATTAGGGAAATTCGAAGCGAGAAAAGGACGAAATAGATAAGCGAGGTTGCAAACCCCGGAATTAACCTTATTTTATTTATTATCGAATAAAAAGTCGCTGACGAACATGATCCCGATAATCTGATGCCGCGAACACACCAAGGAAAAGACAGGATATTCGAGGGAGATCAAACCCCGAAAACCCAAGTTTTTGTTGACGCGACAAAAACTTGTTGTGCGCGGATCAGGTAAGATAAGGTAAGGGCGGCCCCGAGGCCACCAGAGAGAAAGAATTCCGAACGAAGTTCGGAATTGCGCGGGCTCGACCTTAAAGGTCGCCCTTCCGGGGCCTCGCCCAAACCATTGATTAGGCTCGCAAGAGCCTAATCAATAATTCAGGCGAGGCACAACCCAGCGCCCGAACCCGACAAACACCAAAAATCTTTTTAAACGAATCGATTCGGATTTGGAAAATCCGAACCCGAATCGAAATGCAACGAACGGCTTAATACCGTTCGTTACAGGAGGGTTCAACGGTATGAGGTGGGCTATTAAACTGACCTCAACATATTCATCAATGTTGTGTTTATCCTGAAGACAGGTATCGGGGAGCGAGATAAAGGCTGCAATAGTGGAGTGGTGGATTTTAGCTTTGGGTTGAATTTTACTGCTATAGCGACATTTCAGACAGCCTTATTGGCTTCCTAGTGGAGATTGTGAATTCAAACTTAGTGAAAAGGGGAAATTTAAAAAAAATTAGGGACCGGTGAACCTTCAGCACCACAACAGAGATTTTGATAGCTTTGTGGAGGGGGCAACATTCAAGCAAGAAAATCACTGTCACAGTGAGCTGATAGTTGCTTTGGTACAGTTCAGCATTGGTTTGTGGAATGTAGTAGTAAGGGAGAATTGAGCATCAAAAGGGTAGTTTAAACTATAAAAATAATGATTTTGCTAATATAAAACAATAACTTATTTTAGCTTTAATGAGGATAGTAAGTTTTAACCCGTTATACCCTTTTTTGGTTAATACCCACTAGTACTAAAAAAGGTAGCTAGTCTATGCTAAACGCTTTTAAAAATTAGTAACATTCATTTTTTGTTATAAGAAACTTTTTACCCTTTCTTTTGATACATATAGCAAAGCGCAGATCTTGAACTAGCTATCTATAGGTATAATAAAAATGAAAGATAGTTTTATAACAATTAAAGATTTAATAATACACGACTAATGTTACTATAAAAGCTTACAATATACCAATTGATTAATTAAATATGGTATACCAAACAAAGATTGATATTATATAATTAGTTTACTAATTCTTTTCAATTCGCATAATAAAAATAAACACTTCAACTTAAGTAAAAGATGTTAATTGTCGGTTTTACTGACGGGAAAATTCAGTAGGTAGACTAATCACTTCAATATTCATTCACCTTGAAATTCGGTTTATGATTGTAATCATCAAATCTATCTATAATAATAAAAGCAAGTGCGTGTGTGCATGATGCCCAGCCAAAACTACAGCAGGTAGACCTTTGAAAATTTGGATATATGTGGACGGGAGGGGGCCTGTGTGCACCTCGAAGCCATATTTTTAATTTTTATAATAAAATAAAAAGTTTTATATGTAACCAGTGAAAATTTTATATGTTCTTAATGGAAATTGGTATATTGTTACGGCTGAGTATTTTGATATTCGTTGATTCGATCCTTTAATGATTTTGCCAAGAGGTTGGTGATCATTTGGCTAATTAATGTTAATCATTTTAGTAAGTAGTAAGTTATTGGCTGATTTGATACATTAATTGGTTTGAAAATCAGTTGGAGGTTTTAAGTTGATTCGATAGGTTTAATTGAGACTGGACAAACGGTTAGCAGTTTTTGGCTGATTCAATAGGTTAGATTACTCTTAAACTTATCGCTAGCCATCTACCAATTTATATAAACTTGTATAAATACCATTACCTGTTAAACTATACCCAAAAACAATGCTGGGTAAAACGGGCTATCAACATGATAAAAAATCTAATCTAATCATTTCAAATTATTTGTTTATTAAATTCTGAGCAAAATACTGAACTTTTCTCTCTTGTTACAATCACTTTTGCAACAAAATTCAATTCAAGTCTGGTTTTAGTTTGATAATATCACCAAGGAGATTAGTTAGCGCCCATGTTGGGGAGCAGTTGGGAAAGTAAGGTAAAGGGCACAGGTGGTGGCCCCATGACATCTACAGCTTGCAAATGCCCTAGTATATCCAGAGGAATAGACAAACTTAACAAAAAACTGGCAGTAACCATTTCCCCAGAAATTTTAGCTTGGCAAGTGCAATGCAACCAGTACATCAATATGCCACACTCTCAACCACTCTTGTCAGTGGAACATGGAGTATGGGTATTCCTGGATATTCAGCAGATGGTACTATGGGAAAAGTTTTGTGGGGATGTGCACACTCATTTCCCAAACATGATGTACATTGCACCTCATTCCATGCCATGCAGTTGACTGGATCTTGGTTTTGAAAGCAAGGAGGCAGCAGATGAAGCTGTAACAGTGCATGTAATAATAGACCTCCCCAACAGGCAGCAGGTCATTGAAACTAAGTGCACCAGATGGATAAAATTGAACCAAATTTTTATAACTTTTGACTTTCTGCCCCTTACAGTCAAATGCACTGTACTCAAACAACACCTGAAGGCTGGGCTCACCATATACAGTAAAATACAATCCCTCAAAATGCAATGCTTTATACTGATGCCACACCTGTGCACTGGCAAAGCAATTGCAGTCCTAACCCCAGCTAAGGGGATAGTGAAGGATCTAACCCAAATCCCACACACCACTTTTGTCAATATTGAGGGGCATGCCACCCACCCTTTCAGGGTCACCATGGACAGCACACCTCCTATCTGCACCTGATATGACCCATTTGGCCACAAGGCACACACCTGCCCCTCCAAGGAGGGTATCACATACAAAGAAATTCCCTCAGAGGCAATGTGCGGTGGTGAAGCCTACTATTGTGATGGTTGAAGTTTGTCCTCAACATCACATTGCCCTGATCTTTGATAAGATAGGACAGGCTGGTGTGGAAGATAGAGGAAGTGAGATAGCATTAGTCTTAGCTAGACCCCAGGTTGAGACTAAGACTGGGGAAGGATGACATTTAGATGTTTCATCAGGCCTGGGGTCAAACCAAATGGTTTTAAAGTGGGTGGTAACTAGGTTAAAGGTGGATTTGAATCAGAATTGGAATGATTCTTGGGTATGGTTGTTCAGCCACTACAGAATTCAATCTGGCCTAAAACAATTGGGGTTTGCTTATGGCATGTTTCAAAAGACATAATATCAGGCATGGTGAATGAGCTTAATCTATGCTTGCAGCAGAGAGATATAAGAGATAGGACTTGAGAATGTGAGGTTCTCTAGTTCTGTTTTCTATCAACTTGCCTAAATATATCAAATAAAGCCTTTCCTAAGCCTTATCTATTTTATTACTGTCTTCTGAGGTTTATATTGATTATTTAGTCTAACCGCGGCCATGTTTGGCCTATATAAACAGGAGTTGGACTTTGAGAGCGAGATTGGGAAGGCTATCGCCTCCCTATACACCTTGTCTTAGAGTCAGGGCATGTTGCTGGGGATAAGCATACTCATAACTGTCCTCCAAGGGGTGTTTATCCGTGGCTCCTGTAGCACACACACTAAGAAAATGGTCTCAGGGACCTTTTCTGCCCTTTGGTCATTGACTTGGGCCCTGCTTCCCAATTCATTCGTGGCTCACTGGAAGGAGCCAGTGCGTTACATTAAAAAGAACTCATTTACTTTCCTGTCATTGTGGTGGCAAGCAAAAGAGGAGACAAAAGCAGTTGTGTTCCCTGTGTGGTATCACCATACTGTAACGCTTCTAATGGTGATATTCTCCACAGTGTTTCTGCTTCATGAGGTATACCGGGTGCTTGAGTGTGTGTCCCAATGTGGTGGGAAAGTGGTAGGACCAGTGAAGACTGGAGGGAAGATTCCTTCAATGCTAATCTCAGAGGAGTTGGAGCTGATCCATCAGACATTTAGCTGGGTACAGTTCCAAGGGCGGTTGACAAAGGCTTCAGGAGGTGAGGACTCATTTGCTTTACAGTTGAAGAAAATTTGGGTGACCTTGCCCATGAAGCTTTAAAACTGGGTACATGAACTTTTGGAGCAGCAGGAGGGGCTTTCTGACTCAGCAGAGGAATGTTTGAATTTTATTGACCGAGCAGCATGTCCAGATAAGTCACAAGATTCAGCTTGGTCAGCTTTACTACAATGCAGTCAGGGAAGGAAGTCTGTAGAGGAATATGGTCAGTTGTTCCAGGCACTGGCTAAAGCAGCCAAGGCATCTGAGTCCCAGCTTCCTCGCATGTTCCATTAGAATTTGCAGGCTGATTTGTTATTGGTGATGGCAGCAGTGCGGCCTGCAGCTACGTTGGAGGAAGAGGTGGCCTTGGCCTTGCAGGTGGAGCGGCAGGTGGCCTTGGCCCAGGCTCGCCAGGAGTTGATGCGGTTCTCAAGTGGTTCCCATGGGAAGGAGGCAATGAGACGAGCAATTTTGGAGCCTGTGTCCAGTCAAAAGGGGTTCAGGTATATGGAGGAGGAAGGAAAGGGTCAGGGGGAGTCTTGGGAGGGCGGCGAATTGCTGGGGGCAGCAATGGTTGAGGCCCCCGCTCAAGTCCCTGAGGCCCCAAAGAAGAAGAAGAATGCTCCTTATAACTTCCGCAAGAAGCCAGTGTCCCAGAATAAATCGCTTTCTTCACTTTATTCCTATTTATTTCTATCCGTAGAAGTGTGAAAAGTTCTAGAAAGAAGGAGTGTGGAAAGGTCCTGGCCCTGGTGGACACTGGGGCTGATAAGAATTATGTGGATGAGGAGTGGTCAAGAAGATGTGGATTGCCATTGCAGGAGGATGGATTTGTGATATTGGCGGATGCTACCAAGAGGACTGCGGTATGGAAGGTGCAGGCCAAGATCCTGTTGAGATAAGGCTCAGATGAGTTTGAAGAAGAATTTCATGCTGTGGCTCATTTGCCTCACCCAGTGTTACTAGGGATGAGGTGGTGGCATCAATTTCGTCCGCAATTTGATATGATGAAGGGGAAAGCGCTCTTGTCGCCTGAATGCTCATATGTGTGGGAGTGGGAGTTCCAGTCCCAGGGGTCATCAGTGAAAAAAATGAGGGGAATATCTTCAGTCTCAACATTGGAGGGTTTGTCAGAGGAGTACCAGAAGTTTGCATCAGTGTTTGAACCCAAGGGTGAGGAACCCTTCCCATCTACAGGGGACTTTGCATTTAGTTTCCGGTCCAAAGAAGGCTCTGAGTTGCCAAGGGGATGTCCAGTTTATCCATTGAATCCCCTGCTTGGGAGGCTCTTGATGAATATGTCCATAAGATGCTAGGTTTGGGTTTGATTGTGCCGTCCAAATCGTCTGTGGTTTCACCAGTGTTGCTGGTGCCAAAGGCGAGTGGGGAGCTACGTCCTTGTGTAGATTTCTGGCGCCTCAATGCGGTGACAGAGCCTGACCCTTATCCAATGCCACTCCTGGAAGACATTCTACCTATGATCTCGGGTGTGTGTGGTGTTCACTAAATTGGATCTGGTTGACGCGTTCAATCAGATTCCAGTGCGGCCAGAGCACCAGAAGTATACCGCATTCAAGTGTCACTTGGCAAATTTTGAGTATCAGGTTATACCATTTGGACTGCGTGATGCCCCCGCAGTTTTCCAACGCATGATTGATTGTGTGTTGGGGGATTTGGTGGGTAGGTGTTGCGTTGCCTATATGGATGATATTATGATATTTTCCAGGTCAATGCAAGATCACGTGAGGGATGTAAGGAGTGTTCTGGAGGTGGTAATCCAGGCGGGCCTGAAGTTGAAGCCATCCAAGTGTGAGTTTAATAAGGACTCAGTGTCTTTCCTGGGAAATGTGGTTTTCCAGGGGGTTAGCAATATGTCCTGATAAACTGTGAGCAGTGAAGGAATGGAAGGCCCCCAGGAATTGGACTGAAGTGTGGAGTTTTTTGGGAGTAGTAAACTTTGTAAGGAGGTTCTCCAAGAATTTAGCTGAGTGGGCCGTGCCACTGACAAGGTTGACTGGGAATGTACCTTTTGTTTGGGGGGAGACTGAGGAAAGGGCTTTCCAGCGGGTGAAGACCAGTCTTTTGACAGCCCCAGTTCTGGCCCATCCTGACCCCAACAGACCGTTTGTAGTAGAGACAGATGCGTCAAACTTTGCACTTGGAGCGGTGCTATTGCAGGAGGGTAAAGATGGGTTGAGCACCCTGTCTGTTACTTCAGCAGGAAGATGGTGCCTGCTGAGACAAATTACCCAGTCTATGACAAGGAACTTTTGGCAATAGTGGCGGCACTAGGGGAGTGGCAACACCACCTGTTGTACGCCAGGCATCCAGTTGTGATCTGGACTGATCATTGAGCCTTAGAATATTATAAGTTACCACGTCTGATGAATCAGAGACAGGCCCGGTGGCACTTAGATTTGGTTCAGTATGACTTAAGGATTGAGTATAAGCCAGGAAAACAGAATATCTTGCCAGATTTGCTGAGTTGTGATTCAGGGTTGGTGTTCTCTGAGGAGGAGTTGAGGAAGTTTAACACCGCTACAATGTTGCCATTAAGTTTGTTTGCACTGATCCAAAGTTGGAGAGAAGGAATCTCAGGAAGAATTTGGACTGCCCAGCGGAGGAGTGAGTTTGGCCAGCGGATCTTGGATGAGACAAGAGAAGGGGAGGCGAGCAAGAAACATGTGGGGTTTTCAGTCTGGGGAGGTCTTATCCGGCATGAAGGAAGGATCTGGGTCCCAGTGATGAGTTTGCAGCAGGAGGTGTTAGCAGCTAACCATGATCATCCTTTGGCTGGACATCCAGGCAGGGAGAAGACACTGGGTTTAGTTCATCGCCAGTATTTATGGAGGGGAGTGGGTGCTGCAGTACATAAGTATATTGAGCGATGTGTGGTGTGTAAGGTCAAAGTCCCACCATATGGTGCCAGGAGGAAAATTAAAGCCGCTTCAGATTCCATCTAGGCAATGGGCCTCTGTGAGTGTGGACTTTATCACAGGGTTGCCCAAGTCCCAGGGGATGGACGACCTTATGGCTGTGGTGGATTGCCTGAAAAAGTATGCAGAATTTTTCCCTTGACAGTCAACCATCTCTGCAAAGATAGCAGGTCATAGCTTTATGAATGAGGTCTTTTACCAACATGGGGTACCAGAGGAGATTGTGTAAGACTGAGGTCCACAGTTCACATCTCAGTTTTGGTTACATCTGTTAGAAAACTTGAAGATAAAAGTTTCTCGTTCATCAGCTTACCAACCCAATCAGATGGCCAAACTGAGAGGGTAAATCAAATATTGGAACAGTATTTGAGATGGTATGTCTCAGGGCGGCAGGATGATTGGGTAAGTTGGGTGAAGTTGGCGCAATTTGCATATAACAACCACAAGCATTCTTTCACAGAAATGACCCCATTTTTCGCAAACTATGGTCAGCACCCAGAGGGTATGGGGCCTCGGGAGCAGGGTCAGAATCCAGCAGCAGATGAGCTGTCATGTGAGACTTGGGATACCTTGAGGCTCCTGAGAAGGAATTTAGAGGCAGCAGTTAAGCTCAGAAGAGGAAAGCAGATAGGCATCGGTCAGAGGGGAGCGTTTTCAAGAAGGGTGATTGGGTCTTGGTAAATGCTCAAAAAAAATGCCATACCTGTGAGGAGCCAGAAGTTGGGGCCAGTGGCGTTGTTCCCATATCAAATAGTGAGGGCGGTGAACGAGGTGGCGTTTGAGCTGAAGTTGCCAGAGGGGTCACAGGCTCATCCAATGTTGCATGTGTCACAGCTCAAACCATTTTTAGAGCAGCCGCCTGAGAAGGCCTCCCCTCTGTTTCCAGCTGAAGGGGGGCCTGAGGAGTATGAGGTGGAGGAGATCCTGGACACAAAAGTGGTGTGGGGTCGTAGGTCATTTTTGGTCCAGTGGAAAGGTCATCCAGTTGAGGAGGCTACATGGCAGACGTCCAGAGATTGCGCCCAGTGTCCTGGAAAGATCTGAGAATTCTTTTTGTCTAGGGGGGTGATGTGACAGTTGAAGTTTATCCTCAACATCACATTGCCCTGATCTTTGATAAGACAGGACAGGCTGATGTGTGGAGGATAGAGGGAGTGAGATAGCATTAGTCTTAGCTAGACCCCAGGTTGAGACTAAGACTGGGGAAGGATGATGGTTAGATTTTGTTAGATTTTTGGCCCTTTTGTAGGCTCGCTGGTGCAGTATCATCTCAAATCCAACAATATCGCAGGAGCTGTTCTTACCACTTATCAAAAATAATATAAACAGGCACTTTAATAAAATAAATGGCTTTATATGTTTTTGTTCTTTTATTAGGTGCTGCGCCGGAAAAAAGCTAAAGCTTGATAATAGTGAATTAGTGATAATTAAATGATTCATAGTTCAGGCTTAGATTTCTTGGTACTGTTCAAATTAGGAAATATTCAAAAGCAGCCTATCAGTTAGTTTGAGACTCACATCACTTCAACGCGAGGGCTGATGGGGATGTAACCATCAGAAAAACAAAACCATTTGGAAGGGATTTAATTAATTGGGCCCAATCAGAAAGGGGGAAAATCTTTTCGCCCTGAGGAGCCCCCTCCAACCCTATAAAAGAGGCTGGTCGTCATGAGGGGAAGTGAACTAAACTGATGGTGGCCGGGGAAAGAGCCTCTGAGGGACTCCCTGAATTCGCCGCATAGTTGGCGCAATCCAATCAGTCAGACTCATGGTATTTGCCCGAGTTTTATTAATATTAGTATTAAAAGTGTTAACCCATTTAATAGGGTTCCACCGAGAATTGACTGAGGTCTTTTGGCCAATTTGGTCTTCACTTACATCAAAACCACTCTTTCCCATACCTTGGACTTGTAATTGTCCGACATTACCCCCTTCAAGAGTGGTTGAGGAGGTATAAGATCGAAAGAACCGCCCATGAACGCGGTTGATAGTAAGACCTGAAGCAAGGGACTTAATAGAATACTCATCCCCTTGCTTATAGGTGATGGAAAAGGGACCTTCCCAGATAAAGCCAAGCTTTTCCCTTCTTGGTGTGATGCAATTATGGTAATACATTACCAAGTCTGACACCTGGAAGGAAGGAAGAGGAGCCTGGCGCTCATTAGCTGCTTGGCCTTCTTTAGTGACCGTCTTGGCCACGTTGTTCATAGCCTCTGCTTGCAGTTGAATGATGTGCTGGGCTAATTTTTTCATAGCTTGTTCAGGGTCCATCCTGGCAGTGAAGATATCCTTGGCTAGTAAGGCTGGAACTCCAGGTTCTCTTCCATACAACACATGGAAGGGAGACATCTTGAGGATGCGATGATAGCTGATCTGGTAAGCCATAAGGGCACTGGGTAAATAAAGATCCCAGTATAGAGGGTCAGAGCTGGCCATCTTGCGGAGAATGGAGACCAGTGTACCATTTACTCTTTTTACGGCCCCATTTGTGGATGGGTTATAAGGTGCTGAGAAGAGTTGTTGTGCTCCCAAGGAGGTAGTGAGGAGCTTTTCCACCTGAAAGGTAAAATTTTTTCCATTGTCACATAAGAGGACTTGTGGGCACCCATGCCGGGTGAAGATATTTTGGTATAAAAAAGTGGCCGTGGCCTTGGCAGTCTGAGCGGGGAGAGCCACAGCTTCAACCCACTTGGTGAAATGATCAATACCAACCAAGATATATCGATTGACCCCAGGAGTTAGAGGGAGAGGACCTACCACATCCAAGCTCATGGTGTGGAAGGGCTGTTGAGGCGTGATTGGTTGATACTGGTACCGAGTCTTGAAGCTGGATTGTTTTTTGCAGGTGAGACAGGCACCCAAAACCTCAGTTATGATTTCCATAATGCCTTCCAAGTAATACCGCTCTCTAATCCACTCATAGGTTTTTTGAGCTCGGCCATGGCCCATCATTGTGTGGGATTCCATTATTACAGGTATCCGCTCAGAGGGCCAAAGATAGGGCAACCATTTTATCCCTACTTGTTTGTATAACTTTCCATTTTCAACCTTTGTGTTGCGGGAATGGCGAGCAAGCATTTTCTGTAAAGGTCATCTTCATCCGCCCAAGCTTCAGGAGTCATGAGTAGTCATGCATCCTCTCTGCTTCACTATTATCCAGATGAAGGAGGGGCAGCTGCGTCAACCCATCAACATTCATATGACTTGTCCCAGATCGGTGCTCAATGGTCATGTCATAGTGCTGGAGCTTAAGAGCCCAGCGCGCCAACCGCCCAGTGGGGTCTTTCATATTCTGCAACCACTTTAAAGAGGCGTGGTCAGTAATAACTCTGAAGGAAGTCCCATATAAGAAGGGGCGGTAATGTTTCATGGCGAGTAGGACGGCAAGGCACTCTTTTTCTGTGACGCTATAGTTGCGTTCAGCCTTGGATAACATTTTGCTGAAGTAAGATATGGGATGATCAATCCCATTTTTGTCCAGATGTGCTAAGATAGCTCCAACAGCATAATAAGAGGCGTCTGTAAATAACACGAATGGCTTGCCATAGTCAGGGTGATGGAGGATAGGCCTTTTCTGCAATAACCCCTTCAGGGTCTCAAACGCGGCCTGTTGTTTAACACCCCACTGGAATGGAGCGTTCTTAGTCAAGAGCCGGATGAGGGGCTCACTGAGCTGGTCGAACTTGGGGATAAACTGATGGTAGTACCCCATCATACCCAAGAAGACTTGGATGTCACGGAGGGTTTTGGGCTCAGGTATCTTCGCAATTGCTTCCACCTTATCTTTGAGGGGCTGAATCCCTTCGTGGGATATTGTGTGCCCAAGGAAATCCAGCTTCTTCTGGAAAAACGTACACTTAGAGGGCTTCAGCTTGATGTGCGAGGCTCACAGCCGTTGGAACACTTCTTTTAAGTGGGTGAGGTGTTCATCAAAAGTTTTGGAAAATACTGTGATGTCATCGAGATAGAAAATCACACAACTGAGCTTGAGATCCTGGAGTATGTGGTCCATTGCCCGCTGAAAAGTGGCAGGGGCGTTGCATAACCCCTGAGGTAGCCAAGTGGGTTGGAAAAGACCCTCACTACAGATTAGGGCGCACTTCTCTTGGTCTTGAGGGGAAAGGTCCATCTGCCAGTATCCACTAGCCAAGTCCATGGCTGAAAAGTACTGGGACCCAGAGAGTTGCGCCAGGGTGTCATCAATTTGGGGGATTGGATAGCTGTCCTTCTTGGTAAGGTTGTTCAGCTTTTGATGGTCCATGACAATCCTATGCCTGCCATTCTTCTTTTTTATCAGTAGAAGAGAGGACGACCAGGGGCTTTGTGAGGGTACCAGCAGCCCAGCGTCCAACAATTGTTTGAGCTCCATCCGCATCTGTTGCTCCTCAACTTTTGATTTGTGGTAAGGCTTGGAGCGAATAGGGCGAGCATCCCCAACGTCAATTGTGTGAGTGCAACCCTTCATGTGCCCATAGTCGGTATCAGATTGAGAAAAATATCGCTATAGGACTCCAGTAAACTGTGAACTTTGTTAAGCTCAGTAGAAGTTAGCTCCTCAGAAATTTTGACGTTGGGCAAAGTGCATATTGTTTGATCAGTGGGCAGTCTCATATCCGCCATAGACCCAAGGCAGTGAACTTGGTGGATGTCTTCAATAGGTAGCAGCAGGGATTTTCCAATCTCCTGATGCTTTTGGATGATCATGTCCTTACCAGTAAGGTTCCCCAGCAGAAGGTTGATAGGGCGCTAGTAGGCAGGGTCTAAGATACTTGGCATTACCCGAGGTTCCAAAGGGCTTGGCCATCAATGCTTGTGAGATGCAGAAGGAAGTTGCGAGGGATGTGCATGGTAACGTTGGTGTCTATCACCTTTTGCTCACCCGCTTTAATGACAATCTCATATGCCGCATACAAGGGAATGCCCTCTGAAGCATCCACGGAGTCAGGCAACAGTTTAGTGTTTCTGCCCAACGTGGTGTAAATAAGGGTAAGGGCAGAAGAAGGGAACTCAACAACGCAGGTATATTCCTTTTTCTTAGGCTTGTCGTTGGTAAAGACTAGAGGAACCTCATAATTTAGAAGGGAGAGAGCTCCTTGTTTCATATTGATGACTCCATCATACTCAATCATGAATTGAATGCCAATGAGTAGGTCATATGCGTTATTTTCCAAAACCATAGCTGGGGCAGCCAGCAGGAGTTTCCCAATACAGATGGGAATAGAAGAATAGGATCCAATAGCTCGTGTGTTGTTGGGCCCTGCAGTTCCAAACTCTTGAGACAATCAAGGTCAGGGGCCAACTTAATATTTTTTATGAGCTTTGTGAAGACTACGTTCACTGGAGCACCTGTGTCAAGGATGTCTAGCTCGCGCACCTTATTAATAACAACCTCTACCTTGGTTATTGTGCTATCTAAGGTAAGGATGAGGGCGAGGACCTTTTGCAATTGGAAAGTTGTGGCCAGGCGTTGAGCCATCGTGGTCCATCTGTCTTTAATTGACTGGAGGGTATGAACCTGCGGGGTAGAGCGGATCATGGTACCAATCAACTGATCAGCATCACTTGCAGTATCAATCACCTCAGACACACGCACTACCTGCTGCAAATATGTGTGTCATGGTATCACACCTATCTCAACTCATTCAGGCCTTAACCTTTTGGGAACCTGCACTTCTGTTGGCGCTCCCAACACATAATAGCCTATTTCCTCCTCACCCCCTTAGACTTGTCATCTGAGGGATTGTCAATGCACCCCAACGAGTTGCTAAAAGAGGGAGGAGAAACTGGCTTACTCTTCTCACAGGAGAGGGCTTTGTTGCTCACATCTACCCTGATTGCTTTTGCAGGGTGTATCGTAGAGGTACCTTCTTTTGGGGAAGACGATGGAAGGGTAATAGGTTTGGCTTTGGCCATAGGAGCGACTGGCTTGAGTAATCCCTTAACAGGAGGATTTCTTACTAGCGGCAGCCTGAGAGGAGGCTGGGGGCGATTGAAGTAGCGGCTTAGAAGACTGCTCGGCAATAGGCTGCCCAGGTGAAGGGCTAACTGACTTTTCTGGCTGAGCTTTTGAACTTGAGGTGGGAGAGGAGCGCGGCCTCGTAATGGCCACTATTGTCCGCCTATCCTCACACAATGGAGGAGTATGTTGGCGTGGCAACTCAACAGTGGGGTTCCATAAGGATGCAGCCTTAGAAGAGGCTGAAAGGGTCCAAGTTTCTTCCCACATTGGAGCTTGGAGCAAAAGTTTAGGCTTGTAGAAGTCAGCCACTTCCAATAATGCTTCCTTTATATCCCATACCGATTTGAGGGAGGGCTTAACTGCAGTGATATGCATATCTAGAGAGGGATATGGCGGCAAACTAGCCACGATAGTGGTAATAGCATCATCTAGAGGGAGCAGTTTGGCCAGCAACAACGGTTGAGCCTGGCTATAGAAACGTTCAATAAAGGAGGGGAGCGTTTCACCCTCTTGCAAGCAAAGGCGCATAAAAGCCTGTTTTATCCATTGAAAACTTGATTTGGACCCAAACTCATCAATCAACGCCTGTTTAACCTCCGCCCAGGTGGTAAGGGAGGCCATATTAGGAACCATAATCTCTTGAGCCATATGACTCAAGCAGGGAAGGATACCCTGGGTTTTTTGGATGTCAGTCGCTCCTTCCATAGCAGATTCATAAACATAGAGAAAGAAGGTGATACTGCCCTCACCAGGGGAGAACTTATCTCTGAACGGCGGTTTAACCCTGAAAGGAGAGGGCCCATAGGAGCCTTGAGAGGAATATTGCTCAAGCCTTTGAGGCGAGCCAAAGCACTGGCTAGTTGAGTTTCAACTTCAGCTAGCCTTAAGTCCGTGGTAGTTGTCATTTCTTCAAAAAGCTTTTTGGTGGTTTACAGGTAGCCCCTGTAGTGAGCACCACTTGTTGGATTTTTAGCCCTTTTATAGGCTTGCTGGTGTAGTATTGCCTCGAATCCAACAATATTGCAGGAGCTGTTCTTACCAATTATCAAAAATAATATAAACAGGCACTTTAATAAAATAAATGGCTTTATATGTTTTTTTTCTTTTATTAGGTGCCGCGCCAGAAAAAAGCTAAAGCTTGATAATAGTGTGATAGTGATAATTAAACAATTCATAGTTCAGGCTTAGATTTCTTGGTACTGTTCAAATTAGGAAATATTCAAAAGCAGCCTATCAGTTAGTTTGAGACTCACAGATAATTGTAATTTAGACTTTTCATGCCTTGAGTTCATATTGCTTGGTGCTGTCCAAACTAGGAAATATTCAAAAGTGGCCTATCAGTTAGTTTGAGACTCACATCACTTCAATGTGAGGGCTGACAGGGATATAACCATCAGAAAAACAAAGCCATTTGGAAGGGATTTAATTAATTGAGCCCAATCAGAAAGGGGGAAAATCTTTTCGCCCTGAGAAGCCCCTCTAATCCTATAAAAGAGGCTGGTCATCATGAGGGGAAGTGAACTAAACTGATGATGGCCGGGGAAAGAGCCTCTGTGAGATCCCATGATGGATATCACAAATATTCTTATTAAAGTGAGAATCTTACTTTTTAATAAAAGTATAAAATAATGCTTTGTTAAAGATTTATGTTTTTTATTATTAAGCTGGGGCAAACCAAAGAAGGTCCTTTTCTCAATACTAGTATTTTCTATTTAAACTAGTTCAAATTTTGAGACCATTGGTATTTGAGGCAAAAGAATATAAAGCCGAGTCATCTAAATTAGGAAATATAGGTTTTTGGCCTATCAGATCAAAGATAAAATTTTTGAGGCAAAACTGACCCATGTGGTAATGATTTGATGAATTGTATCCAATCAACAGTGAGAAAAATCTTCTCACCTCAGCGGTGATCAGACTTGGGTGGTAATGATTGGTTAATTTGCACCTTATCATCATCAAGTAAAATCTTCTCACCTCGGTGGTGGTCAGAATCATATGATAATGATTGGTTAATTTGCACCCAATCATTGACAGGTAAAAACTTCTCACCTCGCGGAGGTTCAGATCTGTGCAATATTGAACTCCTCAAATTCAGCTGAGAATTCAGAGTAATCCTATTATTAGCTATAACCTTTTTAAGCCAATTTTTGTGATAAACCATATTTTTCTGATAGATAAGATTTCACCAATAATCTGCTAATGTCTTTCACTGTGGGTACTCATATCATTGTTAACCACAATATTATTTGATGATTGGGCAGGAGATGGGCCAATCATGGTAGCAGATTTGGGAGTACTAATACCTCCAACATTCTTTTTCTTAAGTTGATAAGGAGAATGTCTGACATTGCCCCCCTCAAGAATGTTGGGAGGAATGTAGGGTCATAAAAAGTGGCCATGTACCCAGATTATGATAATTCTTGTAGCCAAAGACTTTATAGAATACTAATTTCCTTTCTTATACATGATGGTAAATGGCCCCTCCCAGTTTGATCCAAGTTTGCCACTTTGGGGGAGTTATGTGATTGTGGTAAATAAGACCCTATCCGACACTTGGTAAGAAGGTAGAGGAGCTCAGAGCTCATTGTCAGCTTGGCCTTTTTTAGTCACTGTTTTTGCTTGGCTAGACTTTCCAGCATATAATTTTTCATCTTCAGTGCGCAAAGGTTTAGACCTAGGTCCACGAGGGGTAGCATCCTTGGAAGAGCGATTTTCTTGAGTCTTGGAACGAGAAATGGCTGCATCCACGGCCTTAGAGGTAGACTTCTCTTTTTTAGGCTGTACCTTGGGAGCCTGAACTTCTCCTTCAAAGTCAGCCTCACTTAAGAGATCAAAGGGGTCTTGGGATGTGACTTTCATGTCAACCACTCGTTGTTCACCTGTCTTAATAACCACCTCATCTGCCGCAAAATTTGGAATACCATCACTAGCCTTCACTGAATTATGCAATTTATTAGTGTTGCATTTGGAGGTGACATAATGTAAAGGCAAAGTGGAAGAGGGGTATTCAACTAGGCAGGTGTAGTCATTCTCGATGAGTTCTTTGTTGGATAAGACTAATGGAACTTTGTAGTTCATTAAAGATAGTGACCCTTGTTTCATGTTGATGATGCCTTCATACTCAATCATAAACTGAGTACCTATAAGCA
This sequence comes from Massospora cicadina, assembly GCA_022478985.1. Classification (NCBI taxonomy): domain Eukaryota; kingdom Fungi; phylum Entomophthoromycota; class Entomophthoromycetes; order Entomophthorales; family Entomophthoraceae; genus Massospora; species Massospora cicadina. The sequence goes on from JAKSZP010009746.1 coordinate 42,273, forward strand.
TATCTAATCGTTATTATCCAAAGCCCCTGCAGGGGCTGATAGAATAAGCTTCCCAATATGAATGAGAAGGGACAAGTAAGCACCCAGTGCGCGGGTGTTGTTAGGACCAGCGGTTTTAAAGTCTTGGTTGTACTCCAAGTCAGGTGCAAGTTTGATCTTTTTCATCAACTTGGAGGAGATTACGTTCACCAGGGAGCCTGTATCTAAGATAGCCATCACCCAAACTTTTTGGATAACCACTTTGACCTTTGTAAGTATCCCCCCAGAAGTGGGTAATAGCGCTAAGACCTCCTTAAGATGGAAATTGGAGGTTAATTTGCGTGCGGTCTTGGGGTAATTTTCCTGGATGGACTGCATGGTATGGCCATGCTGGATAGGGCGAATAAGGTGAGACAACACCTCACCTGCGTCACTGGCAGTATCAATAATGATTGGCTCCCCTAGAACTTGGCCAAGATATGTCTCTTCAGGTATGGTGGCTTCATCCACTCCTCCAGCATTTAGGCAATCAAGAACCTCCACTTCCACGGGAGCTCCCAATAAGTAGTACCCAACATTATTGTAACCCCCTCAGAGTCAGCCTCAGGGGTATTCTCAACCATGGGCAAGGTTACAATTGAAGTGGGGGAGAAAGTCATGAGAGGTGGGGTATTTGATTTTGCTTTAAACGGCATTTTTTCAACCCCAGTAGTTCTGGAGGATATACCCTTAAGGCGCGCACCTATTGACTGAGCTGAAGGGGAAACCACAGTAGGGATCTCCGCTTTACATGAATGAGGAATGTCCATTTTAAGTCACACCGAAGAAGCAGGTTTTGCAGGGAGAATAGGCACAGGTGGCCTCACTTCCAACGGTTCAATAGGCCGCAGCTCACCCAAAGGAATATGGGCAACATCTAATAAAGCCTCTTTTTATATCACGGAAAGTTGTGAAGTGGCATTTCACTGATATGATATGCCTGGCGAGAGAGGGTTGTGAAGCTAACCCTGTTAATATGGTGGCGATAGCATCATCCAGGGTAAGCAGGTTAGACGTAGCCAGCCTTTGAGCAGTGAGATAGAACTGCTCAGCAAAACTAAAGAGGGTTTCACCCTCATACATGGTGAGGCGCATAAAAGCCTGTTTTTCTCTGTGTAAGCTCTGCTTGGATCCAAATTCAGCCAAGAGGGCCTTCTTAACATCTGTCCAGATGTGCTGAGGATCCAGGTGAGGAACGATCAGCTCTTGGGCTTTGTGGCTTAAACAGGGAAGAATGTACTGAGCTTTCTGTTTATCAGTGGCGCCATCCATCGCAGCTTCATAAATGTACAAAGAGGAAGCAATGCTCCCTTCACCTGGGGTGTATCTTTCCTTTATAGGTAATTTAAAATGGCTGTTGCTCTAGCTTTTTGAGACAGGAGAAAGAGCTGGCTAGTTGCTTCTCAAGAGCAACTAATCATAATTCAGGAGAGCTGCTCATGTTTACAGCCTCCATTGTTTTGATACTTATCAAAGTATTCAGGGTGAGCTCCTGTAGTGAGCACCAGTTTGTGGGATCCACCGATGGATGCCACAAATATTCTTATCAAAGTGAGAATCTTACTTTTTAATAAAAGTATAAAATAACGCTTTGTTAAAGATTTATGTTTTTTATTGTTAAGCTGGGGCAAATCAAAGAAGGTCCTTTTTCAATACTAGTATTTTCTATTTAAACTAGTTCAAATTTTGAGACCATTGGTATTTGAGGCAAAAGAATATAAAGCTGAGTCATCTAAATTAGGAAATATAGGTTTTTGGCCTATCAGATCAAAGATAAAATTTTTGAGGCAAAACTGACCCATGTGGTAATGCTTTGATGAATTGTATCCAATCACCAGCGAGTAAAATCTTCTCATCTTGGCGGTGATCAGACTCAGGTGGTAATGATTGGTTAATTCGCACCCTATCATCATTGAGTAAAATCTTTACACCTCAGAGGTGGTCAGATTTGTGTGGTAATGATTTGTTAACTTTTACCCTATCAGCATCGAGTAGAATCTTCTCACCTCGGTGGTGGTCAGACTCATATGGTAATGATTGGTTAATTCACACCCAATCATTGACAGGTAAAATCTTCTCACCTCGCGGAGGTTCAGATCCATGCGATATTGAACTCCTCTAATTTGGCCGAGAAGTTGGAGTAATCCTATTATTAGTTATTACCTTTTTAAGCCAATTTTGTGATAAACCATATTTTTCCAATAGTTAGGATTCCACCAATAATCCGCTAAGGTCTTTTTGCTGTGGGTACTCATATCATTGTTAACCACAATATTGTTTGATGATTGGGCAGGAGATGGGCCAATCATGGTAGCAGATTCAGGAGCACTAATACCTCCAACATTCTTTTTCTTAAGTTGAAAAGGAGAATGTCTGACAGCCTCCAAGGGACTCCCCTGAATTTGCCGCATAGTCAGTGAAATCTGATCAGTTAGACTCGTGGTATTTGCCCAACTTTTATTTATATTAGTATTAAGAGTGTTACCCTATTTAATAGGGTTCCACCGAGAATTGACCAAGGTCTTTTGGCCAATTTGGTCTTCACTTACATCAAAACCACTCTTTCCCATACCTCGGACTTGTAAATGTCCAACAGATGTTTCATCAGTCCTGGGGTCAAACCAAATGGTTTTTAAGTGGGTGGTAACTAGGTTAAAGGTGGATTCAAATCAGAATTGGAACGATTCTTGGGTATGGTGGTTCAGCCACTACAGAATTTAATCCAGCCTAAAACAATTGGGGTTTACTTATGGCATGTTTCAAAAGACATAACATCAGGCATGGCAAATGAGCTTAATCTATGATTGCAGCAGAGAGCTACAAGAGATAAGACTTGAAAAATGTGAGGTTCTCTAGTTCCATTTTCTACCAACTTGACTAAATATGTCAAATAAAGCCTTTCCTAAGCCTTATCTATTTTATTACTGTCTTCTGAGGTTTATATTGATTATTTAGTCTAACCGCGGCCATGTTTGGCCTATACAAACAGGAGTTGGACTTTAAAAGCGATATTGGGAAGGCTATCGCCTCACTATACACCTTGTCTTGGAGTCAGGGCATGTTGCTGGGGGTAAGCATACTCGCAACTGTCCTCCAAGGGGTGTTTATCCATGGATCCTGTAGCACATGCACTAGGAGAATGGTCTCAGGGACCTTGTTTGCCCTTTGGTCATTGACTTGGGCCCTGCTTTCCAATTCATTTGTGGCTCACTGGAAGGAGCCAATGCGTTACAACTATGAACCAACTGCTGATACAAAGGCTGCCTTCTCGTGGGGGGCACAGGGTTGCTATTTAATATTCAACCCAGTATCCCCTCAGGAGCAGAAGAAGGCCAAACAGGCCCGCAAGGCAGCGGCAAAGGAGGTGGCCAAGGTCACTTCTGCTATCCCGCCCTCCCAGCTCCAGGAGGACATTGAGACTTTCTCAGTGGAAGCAGCTCAAGAATATCTTGACCAATCATATTGGGACGCCCAAGCCAATTGGGCCGCCCAAGCTAATCACTTGCTGAGTGAATCAATTTCACCTGACCAATGCACCCAAGCCTTGATTGGAACCAAATTGGTCTCCTACCTCTCAGCCAAAAATTCAAAATCAAGCGTTGGTTCACCAAAAATGCATGCACCACATAAATCATATTCTACAGCGGGGAAACAAAAATCAAAGGCAAAAGCCAATGTGAACCTGACTGCTAAAGCTACCCATACTACTGACTACATTGCATCACATACCCAAGGCACCAAAAAGTGCTGTGGAGAACAAGAGAAGGCTGAAGGGCTCAGGTGCCCTTCCCCTCACACCTAAGGTGCAATGGGGAAGACTTTACTTTTAGGGACATTGAATATCGCTGGACTCAAGGCCTCGCTGTCCTGGGCTAAAAAATTGAGTTTTTACAACATAATTTACTCATGGATATCCTGGCCATCCAGGAGTCCCACTGTTCACATGGTTCTGAGGATACATGGAAAACTATGCTCCTCCCTTCCCTCTCCTTCTGTTCTGAGCACTGTGGGGGTGCTATTTCAAAAAAACAAAAATCTTAAATTTTTATTGTCTGAATCCTTCCTTAGTGGCTGCGTCCTTATTTGTCAATTTTTTGTGGGCTGACATAGTGCACGCCATTATCAACATTTACGCTTTGACCTGTGCATGAGAAGGCCAGGAATTTTTCTCACCAGTTAATTCCATTCCATTGCCCCCTGACCCTTTCATCACTGGTGACATGAACTGTTGGTTGAACCCATCCATGGACCACTGGCATTCCTCATCTTCCCTGCCACAGGACACATAGAACTACGCGTCCTCAAGGCCACCATAGGGTTGGTCAATACCCTGCCGCGTCATGCTCTGCTTCTTGAAAACATGTCACACCCCCACATCCACAACGGCCAGTTAAGGTCCATGTCCCAAATTGACCTTATCCTTGCACCATTGAAATTTTGTACCCAAGTTTCCCATTTCAACATGATGAAAATCGATTTCTCCAATCACAGGTTGGTTTTGATAACCTTCCACCTACCCGACCCAGTTGCTCAGGCTCCAGTTTGGTGCAAACTTTGCCTGGCTGAACTTGCATTTCCAAGATTTTCCTCGTGGATGGAATCTGCAACCTTGGCTCCAGAGTTTATCGCACCATTTTGTGCTGATCCAATTTCCACCTGGTCTGCCTTCAAAGTGGACACAATCTGCCAGGCTCACCACCTTTCCTCCCGCTGCTCATGCTTCACCTCAGCAGTCATCTCGCACGCTCTGGTGGAGTTGGCCCACCTGGAGTCCAACATCCCAGCCATAGGCTACAGCCCTGCTTGGGGTCACAAGTGGCGGAAGTAGCCGCCCACCTTAACGCGCTTGAGTGGCAACACAAGCATTGGGTTTGTGTTCAGTACAAAGCTAAACACATCACAGCGGGCAACACATGCTCCACTTATTTTTTGAAAATTCTTCACACTGCGCCAGAGCTTGGCCTGCACACAGGTGCAAAGGCCAGACAACTCCATAGCGGGTACGCCAGCTGAAGTAGCAATCAAGATACAAAACTATTACTCCAAATTATACCAATCTGACCCAATTCCGCTGGCCAAAATGGCAAATTTTTTTGATAGTGCACACATCTGCTCATTCCCAATTCCCAGAGTTAATAAATTTGATTACTCTGGATGAACTCTGGTCCACCATCCGCAGTGCACCAAATAGGAAATGCCCTGGCTCAGATGGCATTCCTTATGAGTTTTATAAGAAGTACTTCAAATATTTATCCCCACTATTGCTTACCTCTATTAACCAGAGCCTTTTGGAAATGCGCCACTTACCAGGAGGGCAAGAGGCCTACACCATTACACTATTCAAAAATGGGGATAAGATAGACTTTGCCAACTGGCACCTCATTTTTCTAACCAACACTGATGCTAAAATTTTTACTAAAATCATGGCTAACCGTCTAGGGAAAGTTGCCTCTGCTCTCATCTCCCCAAAACAATTCAGTTTAATACCCAGAAGGTCAATTTGGGACAACGTGCACACTGTGGCCAACGCTTGTCAGTCCACAGCCTCTGGTGCACTTGTATTTTTAGACCAACAGAAGGCCTATGATAGAGTTAACTGGGATTACCTCAGGGCCTACCTCCACCAATTCCGCCTACCCCCTCACTTCATCAGTTGGGTGATGCTGATGACTGAATCTGCCACAATGGCTGTGCGTGGCCTTAGCTTTCTCACGGACATAGTCCGCCCTCAAAGGGGACTATGCCAAGGGGACCCCCTTAGCCCACTCTTATATAACTTCAGCCTTGACCTACTTCTTTGCAATGTGAATGCCCGCCTTACTGGGGTCCACATGCAAGGCCAAGCCCCAGTCAGAATATTGGAATTTGCTGATGACTGTGTGGTTGAGGTGTCTAACAGTCATGATGCATGCACGCTTGAAGCTCTTATCCAGGTTTACTCCCAGGTAAGTAATGCTGCACTCAACGCCTCAAAAACCAAAATCATTATCCTTGGTCAGTATCAAACCCACTGGGACTCAGCACCCTGTTTCCAGTCCACCCCATCTGCTAGCACACGCGCTTGCTTACCCTGACCAACCCACACTGCCCCACTTGTGCTCCCCTTTGTGTTGCGCCCTACCGTTGGGCCATTCCACCATTGGGGGTGTGGTTGGAGGCAGGCGGGTATGCCTCAATGGTGATGGAAAACCATATTCTGGACAACGTGACAAAGCGCATCGCATCCCTCAGAGCCCACCCTACTTCCCTTACCGGCAGGGTTGTACTAGCCAACTCTATGCTCCTCTCCAAAGTTTGGTTTGGGGCCCACGCCATCGCCTTCTCCCCAGGTTTCTTCAAGTCACTGTATGCCCTTCTGCAAGGGTGGCTTTGGTCAGTCCACCCACCGCCAGTGTGACTAGAGGTCATGTTTGGCCCTCACCATAGTGGAGGCATGGGCCTGCTCAACTTTGAGGCCCATGCTGCAAAGATCCTGGGCACCTAGATTGCTGCTGTTACCATCCCTACACTTCCAACCCAACACTGGTCCCGCATGGCCCGCTCCAACTTCTCCCATGCCCTGGGCCTTACCAATCATCACACCCTCACTCTTTTCTGAAATATCTGGCTTCCCATCCTTCAGCTGCAGGTCCCCATGAAACTGCACCCTACTTCAAATGAATCCTCCTCTCCATGCGGAGCGCTGAGTGGAGAATTTGTATTTGTGGACACACTGCCCAGAGGGGGTGCCCCTCTTCTCAGTTCACACAGGAAGTACAGGGACTACCCATTCTGGACGGCTTGATATCTGCAAGGCCCATATCTTGTCCAGGGTGGACTACCTGGATATAATGGACATCCCCTTATTCCCTCGATACCCAGAAAATAATTTGGAAATACTCCCACCACCTGTGTTGTGTGTGGAGAAGTGCCCTACATCTAAAGTGATATAGCGTGAGGTGCAACATCTGCTTTCCCAGGATCAGGCACACCCTTCAGTTTGTCTAGGGATATGTTTACTTTGTCTATGGTCTCCCCTCTTCCACCCTCCCTCTGTGCTTTAGTGGTCACAATCGCCATGTGGACTATCCACTCAATTGTCTTGGATGCCATTGCAGGCTCCACCCCCACCCTCCCAGAAGCTGTCCGCTGGTTCCAGTTGCACTTAGTGGACCACTTTCAAATGTGGATATTTGGATATCTCCCACCGCGTTGCCATCAGTTAGTCTCTTCCTGGTTTGATTCATCAACTCTGACCCCTTCCTCCACACATGCTCAATCATGGTTCTGGCCCCTATACATGTTTCCCCCCTCCCAGTAGTGGCGTTCCCACTGGCAACAGGAGACAGCATTAGCTTCTCTGGGGTGCTGTAAGTCCTAAGGAACATCTGCTGGGCGTTAATCGGGCCATCCTTCTGTTCCTGAGCAAGAAAATACTAAAGAGGATGGCTATACCTCTTGTTACTCAGGGCAATCTCGCTCGCATGGTAGACAAGTGCTGGAAAATAGCCTGTCAGCTTTGGATCCCACTTTTAGTACTTGTACTCTCCTCAGCAGAACTTTTACAATAAATTAAGTAAAATCTGCACAAAGATCACCAAAATAGAATTAATTGCAACTAATTCGAGTGGAAATCAGCCAGATACTCAGATTTCAAATGGTCAAAAAGGTATGAAGGTTGAGCTATTGGCCAGAACGCCCAATGGTTGCAAATTTGGTTTACATGATGATCGAAATCTTCCCCCCCAAATCTGTCAGGCATCACCCCCAATGGGCAGCATCCTGCCAGAAAATTGGGCATTTTTCCTGATGCAATATCACTGACTGCAACTTGGCTCATCACCAAATATTGCGATGTTGACCCCCAGGGAACTACCCCCCTATTCCCAAATAGTTCACCTATTAGGTTGACCTGACCGCAACTTGGCTCGTCACCAAATATTGTGATGTTGACCCCAGGGAACTACCCCCCTATTCCCAAATAAGTTCACCTCTTAGGTCAAACTGACTGAAACTTGGCTTGTCGCTGAATTTTGCAATGTCAGTCCCTAGGGAACTAACCCACATATTCCCAAATAGTTCACCACTTAGGTCAAATTTGCAGAACCTGATCCTGACTTATTTTCCCTCCCCAAAGTTGGTGACTATTTAATTGGGCGCATCGCCCTGAGAAAATTGTTGGTCAATTATCTTCCCTTAACTTTCCCAATAAAACACCCTCCCCCAAATTTCCGTTTTTATTGTTGAGATTTAAGTTCCCTTCCAGTTCCATAACCGCTGTACCAGCAGCAGTGCCCCTGGCATTCTGGTCCACCACTTGGATGCTCCGGCATTCAGGCTGGTAGGCCAGTCTATTTTATACTTGCCATCTGCCTGACATAATCAACCAACCATCAATATCTACCATTTTTACCTTACTCAAAGATATTGGTGAAGCAATGGCCTTTTCTTTCCAACTGAATCAGGTCATAAAGAAGATTATCCCTGCCCACATTTGCCCCATCCCACTCAAAAACTAAAGGAAAACCATGCCCCATAGTTGCCACGGCTACCTTGCCCATGTCAGTAGAGTCTAACATCTCAACTTGCAATGAGTTTGTCCTCCAAAAGCCCAGTTAGTTTCCCAGCTGCCACCCTTCAAAGGTGCAATTCCTATGGAATTGGAACTGATTATCATTGCTAATGGGGAAGAGGCTGAGGATGAAGTTATCCCAGTATCCCAGAAATTGTGATGTTCCTTCCATAAGAACAGTTGGGGCAAGATACGCAATTGCGCAAATTGTGTGAACCTGGATGAAACATCCCACATCTCCCACCCTGAGACTCCCCATTTTTTCAAAAAAAACCTATGTCAGTAATGGCAATCAAGTCACCCAAGGCGCACAAGAAGGTGGCTCTCGTACAGTTTCCCAATGATGAGGCTCTTCACTTGGAAAAAGGAAAGGGTAATGTAAGTCCTGAGGAATGTCCACTGGGCATTAATTGGGCCATCCTTCTGTTCCTGAGCAAGAAAATACCAAAGAGGATGGCTATACCCCTCATTACTCAGGGTAATCTCACTCGCATGGTAGACAAGTGCTGGAAATTAGCCTGTCAGCTTTGAATCCCACTTTTAATACTTGTACTCTCCTCAGCAGAACTGTTACAATGAATTAAGTAAAATCTGCACCAAGATCACCAAAATAGAATTAATCGCAACTAATTTGAGCGGCAATCAGCCAGATACTCAGATTTCAAACGATCAAAAAGGTATGAAGGTTGAGCTATTGGCCAGAATGCCCGAAAGTTGCAAATTCAGTTTACATGATGATCAAAATCTTCCCCCCCAAATCTGTCAGGCATCACCCCCAATGGGCAGCATCCTGCCAGAAAATTGGGCATTGTGCCTGATGCAATATCACTGACTGCAACTTGGCTCATCACCAAATATTGCAATGTTGACCCCCAGGGAACTACCCCCCTATTCCCAAATAGTTCACCTCTTAGGTTGACCTGACTGCAACTTGGCTCATCACCAAATATTGCAATGTTGACCCCAGGGAACTACCCCCTATTCCCAAATAAGTTCATCTCTTAGGTCAAACTGACTGAAACTTGGCTTGTCACTGAATTTTGCAATGTCAGTCCCTAGGGAACTAACCCACATTTTCCCAAATAGTTCACCACTTAGGTCAAATTTGTGGAACCTGATCCCGACATATTTTCCCTCCCCAAAATTGGTGATTATTTAATTGGGTGCATCGCCCTGAGAAAATTGTTGGTCAAATCTTCTCTTAAATTTCCCAATAAAAACACCCTCCCCCAAATTTCCATTTTTATTGGTTGAGATTTAAGTTCCCTTCCAGTTCCATAACTGTCATACCAGCAGCAGTGCCCCTGGCATTCTGGTCCACCACTTGGATGCTCTGGCATTCAGGCTGGTAGGCCAGTCTATTTTCTACTTGCCATCTGCCTGACAGGTGCCCCCCTATTACTGCCTTTTGTTTTCTTCATGTCTTATCAGAAGTGTCCATCCCCTGGTCAGCCTTCCCCACAATAAATTTAAATTCTGAGCAATGCCAGATAACACCACCATCATTTGGTCTATTTAATTGTTTCAGCTAGGTTTAACTATAGCTGAGTGGTTGGTGGTTTTTGGTTGATTCGATAGGGCAATTGGTTTTGGCTGAGTGGTTGGTGGAATTTGGTTAAATGATAAGTCAATGGGTTTGGGTGAGTGGTTGGTAGCTGTTTATAATATAAAATCTAAAATAATGATTCAATTCATCTGGTAAGCTATAAATACTGTAGCGTAGCACAGGTATCTGGATGCTAGTTGTTAAATAAAAGGACAATGTAACCTCCTAGCTTTATTAAATAAACGGATAATGTAACCCACTTTATTAAATAAACGGACAATGTAACCCACTTTATTAAATAAATGGACAATGTAACCCAATTTATTAAATAAACGGACGATGTAACCCACTTTATTAAATAAACAGACAATATAACCCCCTTGTCTTTATTAAATAAACGGACAATGTAACCCCCTTTATTAAATAAATGGACAATGTAACCCTTGGGCTCGATTGGTTAGTTTAGGGGGTTACTTGGGGGGGCGGTTTCGATTGATAGTTGATGCTCAGTAGGAGTAATTACTTGTATGGGTATAAAGTGAGTGTAGGGTGGAAACACTCGCAGAAAGCTAATATCAAATATCGAGCCATTTTATTTTACCTAGCATGGATACATTCATATTCCAAATTGGAAACCTTTTAAACCCTTTGTAGTCGTCAAGTTAATTAAGATTCAACTGGTTAATAGGTTCCAGCTGCGAATGTATTAGCCTAAATGTTTTGTTACATTGTGCCACGCAGACGTCACATGGATCCGCCTGGCCGCAATTTGCGGTTTGATACCTTATGATCAGGTGACTTATATAAATTACTTCACCAGATATGAATGGGTTGGATGCTGCGAATCGTTTCCTTAGAAATATTCTTAACGGATATTCGGCTCGGTTGGCGGATAAGTGTCACATGAGTGGGTAGGTTTCAAAGTCCCAGCGAATCGTGGATCTGAGTTGAGATCTACCGAATTGAATCCAAGCTACTATTTAAAAGGTAAAACGCGTGGTATGGAAGCAAACTTCATACCACGCGCTTTCTCCTATAATTCACTTATCCAATTTAAGTGACTTTAGCTGACTAGTATGACCTTTATAGGGTTCACTTTCGATTCTCTTTTAAAAGTTAAATTTATATCTGGATAAAGTTTAAATAAGACTGCAACCTTATATAGGCTGGTTTAAACTCCCAAAAAATATCAACCCAATTTGCGGCAGGGTAAGCTTGCCAGATTTGATCAACCTCGGATTAAGCAACTTTAGACGATCCAAATAAATTTTGATTTTTGGTAAGTATTACATCATCTTACCCACTTGAAAAGGGTGGCATGATTTCATGGCATGATTTTGATTGGCACGTGAGCTGGTGGAAATGTAGCCGAGATGGGATTTAAGGCTTAGGTTCGATAAGTGAAGGCATGTTACAACCTCTGTTAAAGGTTCTGAGGCGTACGGGGGTGACGTTTTGGATCTTCGTGTCGATGGCCGTTGGGTTGGGGTTGGGGTTTGTCGTGAGCCAGGAGGCCGCCATCGAGATCAACTACCTCTCAAAGGCCTTCCTAGCTCTCATCAAGTGCCTCATCGTCCCCCTCATCTTCAGTACCTTGGTGGTGGGTATCGCCGGCCACAGCGAGGATTTGGGGCGCGTGGGCCGGCTGGCCGTTAAGAGCTTCATCTACTTTGAGCTGGCGACTACGGTTGCTTTGATCATCGGCCTGGTGGCGGTCAATTTAATCGGCCCGGGGTGGGGTATCGACTTGGGTCGGGTGCAGGCGGACGAGAGCCTTTCCAAGATGGTGGACACCTCGCGTAAGATAACCTGGCACGGTGAGATGTTTGAGATCGTCACCGACTCCTTCTTTAAGAGCGCCGTCGATAACAAGGTGCTGCAGGTGGTGTTCTGCTCCATCATGTTTGCCGTGGCGATGATGCGGGTGAAACCTGAGCACCGCATTCCAATGCTCAACTTCCTCAACTCCCTGTCCATGATCATGTTTAGGGTGACCGAATTGGTGATGAACTTTGCTCCGGTGGGGATTGGCGCCGCCCTCTGCTACACCGTCGCCATGGCCGGTGGCTCGGTGTTGCTGAACCTCGGCTTACTGGTGGGGACCCTGTACGGCTCCCTAGCCGTCTACTGCCTGCTGGTTTTCCTTCCGGTGATGCTGATTTGCCGCCTCCCCATACTGCCTTGCCTCCGGGCGGTGGGGGAGCCGGCACTGATCGCCTTCTCCACCTCCTCCTCAGAGGCCGCCCTGCCGCGGGCCATGGAGAATATGGAGCGGTTCGGGGTCCCCCGGGGGACCGTCGCCTTCGTCATGCCCGCGGGGTACTCCTTCAACTTGGACGGCACCACCCTCTACCTGGCCCTGGCCTCCGTGTTCGCCGCCCAGGCGGGTGGGGTGCGGATGCCGATCGCGCAGCAGCTCGTGATGATGCTATCGCTGATGCTCACGAGCAAGGGCGTCGCCGCCGTGCCGCGCGCCTCGCTCGTGATCCTCGCCGGCACCGTCACCTCGTTCGGCCTCCCCATCGAAGCCATCATGGTGATAATGGGGGTGGATGCGCTGATGGATATGGGGCGTACCGCCGTCAATCTGACCGGCAACTGCCTCGCCGCCATCGTCATGGCCGTTTGGGAGGGGGAGTTCGATTATCATCTGGCCGACGGCTCCAAACCTTTCGACGACGCCTCTCAATCGGATGCTCCGAGCGAGAAGCTTGATCGTGACAACCCCGCCCCCGAGATCTGTATCGAGTCCGCCTAATCTTTACTCCATTTTTAAATAAACCATCGCCGCGTGCTTTGAGCTTGCCCTTAACTTTTGATCCCCAACATCAAACGTACCCAATTTATAATGCTTGACAAGTTTGATTAGTTATAAAACTTGAAACGTATCCAATTTATAACGTTTGACAATTTTTTATTAAAGCTATAAAACCTGGTAAACGTTAAACGCGTTGCTGGCTAATTGGGGATGCGCACTTGAACGACTAAAATTTCTTATCACCCACCCCTCCAACTAAACGCTATTAACCTATCCGATTTAACGGGCTACCGAAACCTAAATGAAATGGGGGTCGAGTTTCCACATAACCCGAGGGTGGAGATATTAACCTCACGCGATTACCGTATCAGCGTAGATCTCTAAGAAGCTTCAACGCGCATCGCAGCTTGGGTCAACTTGATAGTTTCGGAGGATTTATCAAAGGTATGGTATCCAACATCTTGGATGGTTACCTATTGGGTTCACAACGTGTTGAAACTAGTCTAATCGATAGCTAACTTTATCCCTGGCCAATCTATGAGTAGGTTACACTTAGAATCAACTGTGGAACAAAGTTTACCCGCTGACCAAATTACTTAGCTAGCACTTTTTTGGTTTGGTTTGATAGGATCCAAATATCAGCTTTAAGGTAATACGCCTAACCAAATCATATGTGAGCTGGTAAGGAAAGGGTGGCGCATTCACTTGATTCCAAATTAAGGGGGTGACTGAGGACTTTGGTTAGAATGATAACTTTAATCAAAAAGTCAATGTAACCCAACAGAGGGTTTGGATTTAAGGTGAAGGTAGGGGAAGGGTGTAAACTTTGGCAGGTACCTCATATAAAATGTAAGACTTAGCAAACCTGGTCACCGCATAACTACTGATTTATATTATATGACCCAAACATCACGTTCAGATTTTCTAGATTTATAAAATTTTAGACGGCAATTTAACCAAAGTACCCGGGGCATCTGCAATAAAGTTATAGCGGATGGTTTGACGTATAGCTGTTGTAATCACATCGGATTATTATCATCGTGATCCAAATAACCTTTTAAGCAGAGCACGGTGGACATCATCAAAATTTGTAACAAAATGTTATAAACAACCTGAGGCGGAGCTATAGATTCCACTGTTACCTCGGTAATGGATGGTTAAACCATCCATCACTTTCACTTCTCTTAACACGGTCCAGTTCAAGTTGGTTGCAAATCTAAATGGCAACCTCTTTTAGGGATCATAAAATTAAAGCTTCGCTATTAACTCGGGACCCATCCTCCTAGTTTTGCAGGCTGTAACAATTTTTGGACGATTATAAAATATATGATATCTAACCCTCACCACACTATATAAGAAAATGTTTTGGGGTGGGGCCTTTACTAATAACACAAAGTAAAAATGCATCGTCAGTCATTAGTGTACCTCCTTTGGCGCTCAGGTAGACCCAATTAGCTTGGCTTATGTTTAATGATACCGCCGATAACTATTCAGTATCCCAGTGGTAAAATAACCACCAACCTCAAGTCCAGAACTATAGTGTTGCTGGTGGCCATCGCAACGCCTTTCTATCTATTATATTTATCCAAGCCAGATATACCAATCCATCATAGGGTAGCTTGCCTGCATGTTAGGACTGGGGGCGCCCAAGTTCGCTTAAGTAGTTAGCTCACAGATCTCATGGAATCATCGGAGCAACCAAGCGCCTAGAAGTAAGGTGGTCCTAAAGCCCTCTATCCAATGAGGGGTCAGCCATCTCAGCAGAGACACGATGGTCATAATGCATGCCATGATTCCCGAAGATGCCTAGAATAAGATAACCATAAAACCCAAATGATTTGGGGTGGCAACGTTATCATTTAAAATTGGTAAGGGTAAAGTGCAAAATAGGCTTTTACCATCACAGGTGAAAGCCCTGGGTTAAATAGAGGGGATCACTTTTTGGCAGCTATGCTGTTCTTAGAATAATAGACCTATTTGGTCCCTTATCTAGTTGTAGTTTATTTTAAAGATTACACATAAAAAGGGTCAGAATTGTAAGATTGGTATAAGCATTGGGAGTATAGGAGGTAATGTGGCATGTTGTGATTGATGCTAACTGGAAATTTAAAAAACTTTAAACAGTTTTCAAATTGAGATGTGTTCACATGTGAAAGCTGGACATTTGATCAGCACATGAAAGTCAAAAAAGGGTATCAGTATTTCAAAAAGGAGCGCCAAAATTGTCTGGCAAGTTTAAAATTAGATTCAAAATCTAAAAACAGCACCATTATATAAAAAAAGGTTGTTATGTTATTAGGGAATCGATCCTTTTAGAAGATGGGTAGCAGTCTAGGATAACTTACCCGGAGTTAACTTTTCCATTTTAATGGTGTAGCTGAGAAATTTCACTGTATAAAGGTAAGCCTTGGGGAGCAACCCCTGCAGCTTGATTTTATAAATCCCTGTTTCATACAAAGATGGGAAGGAAGCTGGCGATCATCCCTCTTATCACCATGTGTGGCTTAGCCCATGTGGCAGATGGTGGGTGACATCATACCCCATTAAAGTTGTGACTTTCCCCTCTATGCCAACCACCCATGAGTTGGTCCAGAAAATTCTGTATTTGTGTTGGGAAGTGGCAGTGGCCAGGGCCATTGCAGCAGAGGGTTGGAAGCTATACGCCCCCATAAGGGGTCATCTCCAACAGTTTGAGTCTAAATGATAAATTTAATCTGATATCTGGAAAAAATATATTGGTTAGATAAGTTTTGGGCTTGGAAACTTTAATTCTAGAGACCCAACCTCTTAGGTTAGATTGGGAAAAGTCCCTTTTTAGGAAGAATAAGGGACCTAATCCCCTGTGGAGCCCTTGGCTCAAATGGGGGCTTGGATCATGTAGTCAATGAACATTGGGTCACTGCATTGGCACCAAAAAACCCTACCACAATACCCCATTTGGCTGCTTCTTCTCTGGTTAAAAAGATAAAAGAAATCTCTAAAGAGGTAATACAGGCCAGAAGCCTACAACAGCATTTTCCCCTCTACTGAAACCCACTCTGCCATCTTTTACATCTTTGGAAAAGAAGAAAATGGGCCTTAAAACTCAGGAAAGGGCTCCCAAGTCAGGAAACCTGGTCTGGGACACAGAATCTGAAATTATGGGTCCAGGAAAGCCAATCCAAGTCAGAAATTCGTTTTCAGGAAATTTTAAAAAATCTTTAAAAATTTAGCAGAATTGACCCTGGCAGAACCCAATTTGGCCACCTCTTCAATCTGAGTAACTCTGCTTATGTTTGGATTGGTGATGGTCCCTCCCTGGATGATCAAATGATTACATTGCCAGAGCTTTTGAGACCTTTGCATAAGCTGGATGATGAAGCCACAAACCCAGGCTGAGTACCCATGAGTATGTCAGCTACTGCTGCCCAGAAAAACATACTCATGGCCCTCTTTTCCCCACTTAGCATATGCAAGGCAGCTGCCTCTGTAAGGAGCAGTTGTCAGTCCATTTTCACCTTAAGTTTTAATAAAATTATTCCCAGCCAAACCTACTCCATGAGCTCCAATGCTCTCTTCAAAATTATTTTACTTAATGCAGTGAAGTACTCAGCAATCTGCATCCTAGGGCCGATGGTCATTGAGTGGGCCCTCCAAGCCAATAATCCGGTGGTCCACCAAATGATGATCATGATCCAGGGTTTTGCCACAAGCCTACAACGCCAATCTGCTGCTTTTGAAGAGTTCTCAGATCTGCCAAACTCTTCACGATGACCTTTTTACCATTTGGCATCAGGCAGAACAGCTTCAGGTCTATCTCCCAATCAGCAAAATGATCAGAGAATTCAACCTAATCCACCTCACTGATCTGCTAGTGGTTCAACGCAATTTGGGTGGAGTGAGACTGTCTCTCTGCTAATCGTGATTCCCCATTTGGAGGTGAGGACTCATCATCTGCACAACTGAGAAGGGGCGACCAGGCACCAGACCATCTGGGCCATTCTGCCAAGAGCCAATCCGGCTCAAATCATTTTGGAAAATTTATTCGCCATGCTGGTGATGCTCCTGACCTCTCTACACAACCTAAAACCTCTCAATGGATGCAATACAAGGCCAAGGCCTTCCAATGGTTAGATAAATTTTATTTGATTAGGTTTGTAAACCTGATCATCATTTCAAAAATTTTGAAAATCATAAAGATTTTCAGAATTTTTACTATGATGAATCAGTTTAAGATGGTCAGGAAAATGAAGCCAAAAGTCACCAACTGGAAAACCAGGAGGATTAGTCGTCCTCATTGCCTCTCTGGCCCTTGGGGATGCCCCAGCAAGACCTGCAGTTGCCCCCATTGCAGCAATTTGGTTTGCTATGGGGGCCTTTGGTATGTTTATTAACTTTTTTCCCTCACCAGAATAATAGGGAATCTCTCCTGCAACTGTTAAGAACTGCTATGCCCTTGGCATTCTGGGCTTCTCATCTAGGTGTTTAACAACCCAGATGGGAAGCCCAGTATTACTTTAATCAGCAGATTCCATGACAGAAACCCCCCACTGCCATTCTTCTCCATTTCCAGCAACCATGAGCCTGTCCCTGGCAGGTACGGGCACAATAGACCCTGTTAGAATTTGGACCTATCAGGGAGCACCAGTGTTAGACGC
>JAKSZP010009747.1:0-59687 GCA_022478985.1 Massospora cicadina
TCAACGCGCCATAGACGAACTTTTAGGTGACTTAAAACATTTGTGTTTGCTAGTTTATCTTGACAATATTACCATTTTTATAAGAACTTTTACCAAACACATAGATCATTTTTGGAAAGTTTTCCAGCGGTTATGGCAAGCCTCATTAAAGCTAAAGCCATCAAAATGCTCCTTTTTTAGAGCAAAATAGACTTTTTAGGCCATAAGGTAGGTAAAGCCGGAATATACCCTATGAAAGATAAGGTTATGGCCATTTCTAAGATGTCCCCCCTAAATCCCTACGAGATGTACAGGGTTTTTGAGGGATGGTGGGATATTATCGCCAGTTAATTCCCAAATTTTGCTGACACTTCTGAGCCTCTAGTATATTTAGTGAAGAAGGGGATATTTTTCAATGAAAAGAAGAGCAACACTAGGCTTTTGACTTATTACAATCAGTTCTCTCCCATTCATCAGTACTTATACATCTCAACTTTGATAAACAATTTCTCCTTTTTACTGATGCTAGTGATATATCCATTGGAGCCATACTATCACAGCATGTTGAAAACTTAGTAGAACATCCTATCGCCTACTATAGCAAAACCCTAACTGAGCTGAACACAACTATAGTGTTACAGAGCATGAATGCAATATGGTCCTACTGGCTATTAAGTATCCTTAATCCTACTTATATGATAATATTTTACGCTAATTACCACACATGCTTACTTGCGATGGCTACAGCAAATAAAGGATCCTGATGTTAGGTTATCCTGATGGGCGTTAAAACTCCAAATTACGACTTTTCATCATTCATCAGCCAGGACCCATCCGCCAAAATGCAGATTGCTTATCCAGGCTCCCCATATTAACTCTAACTGACCCTTAGGAGGATCGACTCTATGACTCTTAACTTAATTACATTTATGGAAAGATGAATCTCCGACCCAAAAAGGAATTAGCAAAAAGATTAGCGAATTTTCAAGTTAAAACGACCAACTTTATAAACTCATGTCCCAAAAATGGTTGCCCTTTGTATGACCTTCAGCTCAAACTGATGTCATATTAGAGGGACATTGGTAAGTTGGCCACGGGGGAATTTGAATAAACCTATTAGTGGCTCAAGACTCAATGCTACTGGGAAGGAATGATTGTCTCAATCCAGGATGTATTAGAGTCCTTCCTGGTATGTAAAAGTCAAGCTTTACCTAATCCCCAATCAGCATCCAGTGGTTCCACCTTGAAAACCCTTCTATACTATTAGCATTGATGTTGTGGGACCTCTCCCTTGAGCCTCTAATGGTCATCAGTTACTCCTTCTAGCTGTGGATCATTTAACTAAGTGGATTGAAGCTGTATCACTACCACCTGCTTTGGCAAAAGCTACCGCCACATTCTTATATAATCAGATTATCACCCAGCATGGATGCCCTAACATAATTCTCTCCAATAATGGTCAAAACTTCAGATCATTGCTGGTGAATGATTTAGCCAAACTGATGGGATCTACCCAGGTATATTCCACTCCATACCATCCTGCAACCAATGGAATGGTAGAGCGGGCGAATGGTATCCTAACTGACACCCTCCAGAAAAGGGCCACAACTGACCCTCTTCACTAGCCTCAATATTTGCCTAGTGCAGTTCTGGCCTACAGAATAATCTATCACCAAATAATTAAGATGTCACACTTCCAGGCTTTGTATGGAAGAAATCCCAGTTGCCTTCTAAAGTGCAAGCATGTTGGATCAAGCTTTACCTGATGCCCCTGAAGTTACTATGCAAAGCATTGCCACTAAAATAATCTGACTCCAGGCTCTATCATCCAAGAACTTATCTGCTACCACTAGTAGATAAATAAATAAGTTTAATCACAAACATGAGCCTCTGAACACCTTCCAGCTGGGTGACCTAGATATTTTCTAACACCATCAGCCAGGAGGTTGTGATAAAAAATTGGGCACCAACTTTTTGGGACCCTACAAAGTCATTTATAGGCAGAGCAACAAATACTCAATTGTAGAGGTAGTTCATGGTACTTTGATAAAACGTGTAAATAGTCATTTTCTCCATCCATTTCCCCCCTACGCCAAGATCTAGAGTGGGACGTTATTGGGATTTCTACCCAAATTGGAGATTTGGACAAGGCAGACGATGAGAATCAAACCCAAGCTGGCAATATTATTGGGGATAATCCCTGACAAAAATCATAGCCTTTATAGATTAGAGGATAATCCCCAACTAATTTCTAGCCCTAAAATCAAGGTTCAAACCCAATCTATATGGCAAATGAATCCTAATTAGGTAATGAGAAATAGATCTTAGCTTAGTATGTATTAAGATGGACCAGGTAAACTCCCTGATCTCCCTTATAATTTCATTTCTAAGAAAATAAAGACTAATCTCTTCTTTTCTTAATTTTAGATAAAAATTGGTAAAATATTTATTAGGTATTGACTTTCCAGATAAAGTATCTGGAATAATACTTCTCAACCAAGAGGAGCAAAAAAGGTATAATCCACCACCCTCAAACTTTGGACCCCAGCCAAAAATAATTAAGGGATACATGGTATCAAACTCATGGTCTCAAAAAGTGGTGTGGGGTTATGGTGGCAGTGGCGCAAGGGGCAGCAAGGTGCTCTGCACCAGAAGGAACGGAGAAGATGAGGCTGGTTTGAGAGCCATAAGCCATAAGCCCAGACATTAGATGCTTATATAAAATTTGGGGTGGGAGGTGAGAAGGGAGGTTTGCAAATGATCTACCAATGTGGTTAAAAAGTGAGGCAATTTTGGGTAGTAGGATTTGGGGTATTTTTATAAATCAAAGGAGTCAACGCCGCTGCTGTAGCATCCTCCTCCATCTGAAAGCCCATGTCAAAATAGCACTTAAAAGGACAGAAATCAATAAATTCAGCTAGTGCAAAGGCAGCAGTGACAATTTCTATGATTAATTTGTTGGCATATGGGAATAAATGCCTGTAGTCAACATGGAGGCAAAATTAAATGTTGAACTGAGGAAGGACAAGAGGATGGGGGTGAGATGGGTGGATGCGTGCAAGGTGGAGTGCTAAACCCTGTGGGGGGACAAATTGGCCAGAAGAGTTTTTCAGGCTATTTGAGTCCATTTGAATGCGTTTCCCCATAGGGTGGAAAATGCTAGGTGGTGGAGAACCACTGCCCCATACTGGGGAAGCAGGTGGAAGATCTGAAGACATCAAATGGGAAATGGATGTGGCCAGACAATGGTGGAAAAATAAACTTTTATAAAATTTACTTTAAGTGAGATTGAATGGAAAGAAAAAAGCTTAAACTGTCTTATCACGTATAATTAATATTAAGTTGCTTATATATGTAAAGACCTTATGATCCATTTTGGTTTCCAAATCAGATTTAACTCCAAATGATCATAACTACTATTATTATATGCAGTCCTTATCTCTTTTTTATTACTAGTGGTGCCTAACCCAAAAGGGGGAGCCACCACGCATCTTTATCTGCAAATGAGCCAAACAAAGAAATTATTGTAAATAAAAAATTCCTAATATAGCCCCTAAGTATCAGCCTAGGAAACCATATCAGAAGGTTTAGAAGCTTTGGGAAAACTTTTGTCCAGCGCCCGCTTTAGCTGGCAGACCATGGTGGACAGCATTGGGGTGGGAGCATCAGCGGCATGTGGCATAAGGAGGTATGATTGTGGGTTTTCTTCATTAATGAGGCTGGCAGTGTCCATCACCTCAACGTATTGAGCAAGTTGATGCTCAGCAAAAGTGCTGAGAGAAGGCACACAAGTGAAAGACCTGATATGCTGGTGGGTTTGGGGATAATTGGGATCAAACAGAGAAGTTCTTGCTGCATCAATTCATGCGCGGCTTACTTCAAAAGCAAGCTCCTCAATTTCATATTTTGCATCATCATCAAATCATGAGGAAAATTGGGATGGGAATACCATCAACAAGGGGTCCCATCGCCCCATGAAGATGTTGGCGGAGGAGGGTGTTGGCTGGAGCAACTGCTGCTTCTACCGCCATTTTGATTATATTTTTATAGCTAAGAAAACTGTTTTTAGATTAAAAACAGCGGGGACGCAAATTGGGAGGATTTACAAAAATTTCCCTCAAAGAAAAATCCACCCTAACATTATACAACTGAGTTGCTATCATCAATACATTCAAGGCACTTGAATGGATTTAGCTTGGCTAATGCTGGGCCAGCTACTGGAGTTGGTGCAGTGGTGGAATCTGATTGGCTGCAAACAATTGACCATGGCAGCTCAGCTGAAACTATCTCAGCCATCAGCTCAGGATTTTATAATTTCAACGAATTTTTTAAAAAATTTATATTGTGATTGTCTGCTGCTTTGGAAGCCATGCCAGAATTAGCTGAGGTTGGGGGCAGGAGGATCATGCCCCACTCAAAAAATTTAGGTGAGGCAGAAGATGGCCTGACATCAGAAGGAGGAGCGGTGGAAGCAGCGGAGGTGGAAGCTATAGAGCACTTGCACTTCAAATGATCTATTTGGAGCACAAGGGGCATATGGCGTGGCTGTTTTTAACACGTGCTCAAAAAGGGTGATCAGGTGCAGATCTGATCACAGTGTGGGTGGAGAATCATGAGGTGGGTGTTGCAATGGAAAGGGTGGATCATCACAAAGGCGCAAGGCTCTACCAGCCAACCTGCCCAGTTGGGAACCACAAACTGCAAGACAAGGTTTGTTTTATAATTGGCCAAAACCTCTGTCAGTTCATGGCAAAAACTTTCAGGGGAAAGAAATGATGGCAACCAGGCAAGCTGGACCACCAAAGTAGCCTCATATGTAAACTGCGTGCAAACAGTGAGGATAGGAATATTTTTATAAATAATTGGCAACTTAGATGCTGCTACCATATCAGCCTCAGATCAGAAATTTGAGGTCAAAATAGCCTTTAAAAGGGCGAAAATTGATATATTGGGAAGTTTTGAATACCACTATAGCCATCTCAATGATGGCCACACTCACATATGAGAAAAGGTTCACATATTTGACCCAGAGGCTGAAATGCAGGTTGCTCTGAGGGAGCACCAAAGAACTCTGAAGCACCGCCCATGAGCTTTTGAGATGATGGGCTATGTCCTGAGGTGGGATGCAACGCTTGGTGAATTAGGAAGGTTAGCAGAGCCATCCTGGGTGCACTTCAGTGGTGGACAAAGGATGCCAGAAGGCAGCGTACCACCACCCCAAGCTGGGGCAGCAGGCATCAATGGCATCAACATGCTGATTAAACTGCTTGATTTGAGTTGGTGGATTTTTGTACTTTTTAAGAAAATTAAAATTTAGCTTTGATTAGTTGATCAAAGTGAAAGAAAGTATGATACAGTCCTTCTCCATATTTTTTGTTTAAGTCAAGTCAATTATATAACAATACTTAACAAACATATGCTTTTTATATATTGGCTGCTTAAGAAGCACTTAATTACACTCCCTTAAATTACTATTGCTCTTTCCTATTTATTCTTTTGCTTATTTAGATTTATATAAACTTTACTCTTCATATCATATTTAAATTACTAATTTTTTCCATTAGTTCCTCAATTTTTAGTTTATCTTCTCAATGCTCTTCTTTTTAAAAAATATAATATTCTATTCTTGGGATTTATCCTTTTACATTGTTTTTAATTTCCCCATTATTGGTATAGTAGCATCCCCAGGTCAACCCAAGAAAAAAGATAATAAAACATACTATTCTATTAACCCTTTTATCTTTCAAACTTTATAAGGGTTTTAAATAGGTTGTCTGTTATTTTTTTATAGTTTTAACTGTAAATATATGCTTATTTAATTTAGAAGTGAGCTTGTTTAATCCACTTGCATACTAATTTAAAAGACAGTTTTTGCTCAGGTAATTTTTACTCTTCTTGAGAGACTTAAAATTGATGGTACATAAAAGGTTGATTTATCAAGCTAACCTTAAGCTTAAAATGTTGCTTTTTCAAAGAATTGGCCTAAATGATTGATGGAGATTAGTTTGAAATTTAATTAATTTAATTTAAGAGTGCTGCTATATGTTTAAGCACTTTGCTTGGTTTCTGTTGGAATCCTAGCTTATTGTATGCTTGCCAGTGCTACTACAAAGGATTTCAACAATATTTGGCAGATTAAAGAGAGTGTAAGCACTCAAAAGTGCTACCAAGTATTAAGGGAGGAATTGACCACAAATTTAATTTTATAAAAAAAATAGAAGGGTAGAAGTTGATAAATTTATAACATTTATTAGTTTTATTTGAAATAAAAAGAAGATCCCCTATTGAAATGGAAACTCCTTGTATTTAAAATTAGTCAGGGCTAAAAATGAGAAGGACGCCAGAATTTAAAATAGTTGAGGTGGCTTCCCAATTTAGATAAAAGATGATTTAACCCATCACTGCTCTGGAGAGGAGTATCACTGTGTTAGAGTTTAGATTTTAAATGGGAGTTTAAACCTGGAATGACATAACCATGTGGTAGTATTTTAATGTAATTGCGCTTATCAGCCATCTGGAAAAAGTTGGTTTTCTTAGTGACTTGCACCAACTTTGAGCTGGTGCTAGGGTTAGGTTCCAGGGGTTGGCCTCTTCTGACGTGGTTTCAGAGCACCCACGTGTGGGAATTTATATGACCACATTATACAGCTTGCAAATTATGTAAGCTTCAATTAATTTAAGATAATTGGTTCATTTATTTAATTTAGCTTATTGATTAAGCTTTGAGATGTTGATCAATTATTCCATCTCATTGGTGATAATCACTGATTAAATGGTTAATTATAATTCTCATTGGATCATATCCAATGATAATTAAAGTTACAAACTTGTCAGGGATTGTTGCCAACAATTTGGAGATGAGTAAATTGACTTAAAATGGGTAATTACTCATGGAAAATCGTTGGGTTTGGTAGCTGACATGTGGGCTGAAATGAATAGTGATTTTTTTATGCTATTCCTTGTGAATATCATCTGTACTTTCCTGAAATTGAACCAATATCCCTTTTCTGTTGGCTAGGCATGCTGAGATCATTGTAGATATCTCTTTTCGTCAGCTAGGCATGCTGAGACCTTGTGGATATCCCTTTTCATTGGCTAGGCATGTGTCAGACATTCTATTTCTCAACTTCAGAAAAAGAATGTTGAAAGTATGAGGGCTTCCAAATCTGCCATTATGATTGGCCCATCACCTGCCCAATTTATAGATAATATTGTGGATATTAATGATAAGAGTACCCACAGCGAAAAGACCTTAGTGGATTCTTGGTGGAATCCTAATAACCAGAATAATACAATTTACCATAAGAATCAGCTTAAAAAAGTAAATACTAACTATAGGATTACTCTGACTCCTCGGTTGAATCTGAGGAGTATAATTTTGTGCAGATTGGAACCTCCATAAGGCAAGAAAATTTTGCCTTTGATGATTGGGTGCAGGTTAACCAATCATTAACATCTGAGTCTAACCACTGCTGAGGTGCAAAGATTTTACTAGAAGATGATAGGGTAACAATTAGCCAATCATTACCATCCAAGTCCAACCATCGCTGAGTTACCCAATCATTACCAGTTGAGTTTGACCACTGCCAAGGTGAAAAGATTTTACTCGCTGGTGATTGGATATAATTCATCCAATCATTACCACATGGGTCAGTTTGTCTCAAAAATTTTCATCTTTGATCTGATATGCCAAAAACCTATATTCCCTAATTTAGACAACTGATCTTTGCATTCTTTTACCTCAAATATCGATGGTCTCAAAAATCAAACTAGTTTAAATAAGAAAAGCTAGTATCAACAAGGGGGCCTTTCTTGGTTTTGCCGCGCTTATAATAATAAAAAATATAAAAACTTTAAAAAGCATTATTTTATACTTTTATAAAAAAGTAAGTTTCTCACTCTTAGAAATTGTTTGTGGCCTCCATTAGCAGATCCCACAGCATGCCAAGAATTTATGGTTACCACAAATACCCCTAACACATGTCCTTCATCATTTTACCTATAAATATTCCCTCCCTTTAATAACAATAGGCACCTTAGTACTATAGATACTTTATTGTTTTCAATTGTTGATTGTTTACTTCAAAGTGAAGTTGTGAAGAAGTCTTCCTATCTAAGTGTCAACGCCAGAGTGAGGCTGAAGTCACTTAAATCCTTATATATTGCTAGAGTGAGACTGAAGTCACTTCAACCCTTATATTGCCAGAGTAGGGCTGAAGCTACCCAATTATCCAAACTTGACTAGGCTAATTGTCTTCATACAATTAGCAAATTCATGTTCATTCCCAGAACCAATAGTTAAGTGAACATGTGCACCTATAGAAACCCCGCGGTTTTTACATGTGGTGCTCACTACAGGGGGCTGAGTTGAGTTTATAAGAACATAATAATGCCAAATTATCTAACTAATATAGAACATTGAAGAAATGAAGAAACAGGGTCATCAGCAGACCACTAGGGAATTATCCAATTAGAGACTGGAATGTTGGTGGATCCTCAATACATCCATTTATCAACAATTGGAGTAAATGAGAACGCCGTAACAATTTATGAACCACCTTCAGAGAAAATCTAAGATAATATACCCAGCATCAGTGATATCCTAATGAGAGGATTATAAATTTTGCCAACTGATACATTAGACCAAAGCTGTGGATTATTCCACTACACTACTGATCAGGAAGAGCGAAGACAACACTTAAAAACTTCCTTAACATGAATACTTCAACGTCAATAGGATACTTGTGGAGCGTTGGTAATATCAGTGACTATATTTTCAAATATGTACAGCTGACTACCCAAAACATGAGAGCCATTAAAGTACAGCAGCAGGCAGTGATTGCTAATCTTATTGAGTATACCCAAAATAACAGCGTACAGCAGCAGGTGCTGATGTGACAATTAGATGTCAGTTTTCAGCAGATTTGTGCTGGTTTGGATTCCACATCACAGTGTGTCCATCAATCAAACACCCAAATCAAGAATCTGGTGGCTGAGCTGAATACAAAACTTTGGGGAATAGTCGAGGAGATCATAAACCAAATTGGATTAATTATCAATGGAAACATGATGTGGATAAGCATTTCCAATTAGCTGAATTGAATATCGCTGATTTGATTTGAGCTCAGGAGGCAGCTATGCCAATGGATGCAGCCAACACTGAAACTCACATGATCTTGCTCGATTTAGTTAAAAGAAGACAGGAAATCAAGAGTACTGTTGACAATTTGGAAAGAAAATTTCAAATGACTCAATGAAGAGATGAGAGCTGAAATTGATAGGCTTTTCATGGAAATAGAAATTGTCAACAAGAACGCTTTAGAATTGGCAGCTCAATATGAGGTAGATTTGTTGAAACTCAAAGTTATTAAATTAAACAATGAGATGTCCAAGTATGAAAAAGAGAACTGAGAATTGTATGAGCATCTACACCATGTCCAAACCCAAGAGGGCAAGTTGCAGAAAGAAGTCAAAACTCTGAAAGCGACTTTACAAAAAGAAATTGATAAAAATTGTCAACTTTGGGAAAATGACTGAAAACGCTTGGCTTGGGAAGATAAAATCCTGAGATGATTGGATAACCTTGAAGACTCTAAGTGTACTTGTTATTGGGATGAGTACCATGAGGCAAATTTATTTGAGGAGGATCAGCATCCGTTATAGCAGAGAGTATCACCAACAGCACCGTCCAATCTGTTTGGGAAATGCCCCCAACCTTTGCAGCACTACCTGAAGTAACACCTGAAGCAACTCCAGTGTCTGGTTGAATCCTGATTAGAAGTGATGGCCCAATTATTGTTGAAGATTAAAAAAGTACTCCTAAGTTGCCCATTTTCCATCAGAATAATGCGCCTGCCTTCTTTCAGTTATTTGAAATGACGATGTATGGTTATAGTGACTGACAAAAAGCTGTCACCGTCATAAATTGTCTCAATAATTCATGCCAAATTCTAGTTTTGCCTTACCTTCGTGGGGAGAACTGGAGTTACGAGGAGGTAAAGGAGGCGATTCTGACTGAATTTGGTAGTCCAGATAAGATGGCAGCTTGGAAACAAGAAGTCATGGGCATTCAATTTAAGAAGGACAAAACAGTGGGTGCGTTCACCAACCATTTTTATGAGGAAGCTTATATCCTCAAAGGGGCTAACATGATGACCAATTTTGATGGGATAATTGCAATGCAGAATGCATTGCGCCCTCATTGAGAATTGCACCGAATGATTTCCTCCACTTTGACCAGTAAATACACCATTGCTCAAATGGTAGAACACTTAAGAGTTTTATCAGCAACGTTTGACGCACCAAATTGTACATATAAGCTGAATAACCAGTAAAACAATAATAAAGGGACCAGGATGATTCCCCAACAAATCAAGAGATTTCAACAATCATGGGAATCAAGATAAACTGAATGAAGGAGCTAGACCATTCAAGCCTCATTTAACTTGCAATAAGTGTGGACAGCCTGGGCACTTCGCCAATAACTGTGGACAACGCAAACCAAAGGATCAGGTTAACTTAGTCCAGAAAAAGGATAAACAGGAAACTTCTGATGGGCAGGGAAAAGACCATGCGGCCTAGATGTGGAACAGTCTAGAGCTTCAGGTAATCAAGTTCCCCCTGGATAAATCAGATAGTTTGGACAAGTCAGATCTATTTTTGGATGAGCCTGAATTAGATCCCCTTCATCAGATCATGTACCAAGATGTAAACGTAAGAATGAGATCAAAATCGAAGGAGATTGCTCCTGAAATTATACAGGAGGTAGCTCGCCTGTATGCCTGATAGATAATGGAGAAGATCCAAAATGCTGAAGATGAGACGGACTTATTGAATACCAAGTTAGATGGAGTTTATGCATTGATTACAATTGGTACAATTTGAGAAACGTTCCCTGATATATCAGCACAGTTAATTCATACCTTGGATTTGGCCAACAAATCTGCTATACATGCAGTAAACAATAGCTTATCTTTTTTTTCTGAGTGCATATATATGGATATTTTGGTGAGCCAAATCCCCATCAGAGCAATAATTGAAAGTGGAGCGCCGATTAATATAGTATTGACCAAATTAGTAAAGAAATTAAAGGCCAAACCAGATTTGGAGCATTGGAAGCAATATGAGATGGCAGGCCCTGACTCTACAACTTCCTGTGGGGCTTATAGCGCTCTACCGCTATGGTTTGGATCCTTGGTCATATTGGCGCCAGTGATTAAAATAGCCAATAAGAATTATGACATACTCATTGGCACTAACTTCATGCAGAAGTATGGGGTCAAGTGTGACTTTGAAAGAGACACTTTAACGATTCTAGGGCATATGCTGCCACTGGTCTATCAACGTGAGGGGAAAGCGCCCCTCAGTAGATGTAAAAATTTCATCAATTTAGTTTATAAGGATGGAATACTACCTATCAGTTACAAATTAGTCAGAAGAAAATCTCAGAAATTACCTAAATATGTAAAATAAGAATCGTGGGATCCCGATCTGTTCTAAAGAAGATGTCACAATTTAGTTGGGAATGCAGCAAATCGTGGAGACTGGACTGACTTTGGAGATCCCAGAGCAGTTATACTCTGAAATCGAAGCACCTTGGTAACAATTGAGGATCAAACCTTGGGTAGCCCCAGGAATTTTAATCCCGGGTTATGAGGAGACCTGGGTTCTTTTAGCCAATCTGGGAAAATCTCCAATAAAGATCAAACGACACCAGGTGGTCTCATTCACCCAACTAAAACTGGTATCAGAGATTCATTCCTTCCACAAATTTGGTGAATTGGACAAATTGGGACTTTCAAAAGAAACCGATGGAATATACATACACTAATTGAATGAGATCAGTTAACCAGATTAATGGAGGATCAGAAAGACAAAGTTCTGGCCTTATTTGAGATATACTGAGTTATTTTCATGCAAGATGACCATGATCTTGGGTGTGAAAAGGATGTTTTACACCGAGTCAATACTGGGGATGATGGGCTGATTTGATTGAGGCCTATTCAACAGTCCAGGGTGGCAGAGGCAGTTGTTACTGAAGAAATTGAAAAACTATTAGAGCATGGAATGCTTGTATCATTGTCCAGCCCATGGGTGAGCCCTATATTAAAAGTTAAGAAGAAAGATGGTTTAAATCAAGTTGTGATAGATTACCAACAGTAAAATAAAATCATGAAAAAGGACTTGTACCCCCTGCCTAGGATTGATGATGCGCTGGATCAGTTAGGAGGAGCCAAGTTTTTTTCCACCATGGACTTAATCTCCAGATATTGGCAGATAGACATGCCCCCAGAAGACCAAGAGAAGTGTGCTATTATCACAGCACAGGGGTTGTACCAGCTGATGAGGATGCCTCAAGGCTTATGCAATGCCCCCACGACATTTCAATAGGATATGGACACAAGTTTGTAAGATTTGAAGCTATCCTGTGTCCTGATCTATCTGGATGACATTAATGTATTCAGCCAAATGTTTACCGATAATCTACAACATCTTTAGGAAGTATTTGAGCGACTGGCTTTAGTGAATCTCAAAATCAAGCCAAGAAAATGCCATTTCTTTAAGGAGAAATTAGAATACTTAGGATTCATAATTAACGCTGAGGGACTTAGGCCCCAAGTCCAAAGATAGAAGTGATTAATTGGATGTCAGTCCCTAAAAGTGTATATGATATCCAAGTTTTCCTCAAAATGGTTGGCTATTATCACTGATTCATTAAGGATTTTGCAAAAATAACCGAGCTGCTTTTCCACCTATTGAAAGATTTAAAGAAGGGATTCATCTGGATTGATGAGGCTCAACTCGCATTTGATGAATTGAGGAAATACTTGATGATGAGTCCAATTTTAAAATACCCAAATTTTGAGAAGCCATTCATTATTCAATCAGATGCATTGTTGATGGTAATAGGAGCTGTCCTTAGCCAAGTAGATGACAAGGGGGATGAACACCCTGTAGCATATGTCAGCCAAACACTGTCAAAGGCTGAGAGGAACTATATGGTTATAGAGCAAGAATATCTTGTGGTTATCTATGCATGCAAGAAGTTTTGAGTCTAAATACACAGAACGCACCTCAAGGTTGTGACTGACCACGCCTCTCTCCAATGGCTTCATAACCTTAAAGAACCAGAAGGGAGACTGGCGCGGTGGGATCAAAAGTTACAGGCCTACGACTTTGAGATAGAATATAGGTGGGAGATAAGAATCAGAACGCTGATGGTCTGTCTAGGTTGCCAACCATTCTTGCTGTGCAAGATTGTGCTGATGACCTATTTGAGCGAATGATCCATGGGGAATTGCAGGAAGAGCCAATCAAAATTCAAAAAGTGTTAAAGAAGGCAATAGAAAATACTGGGCTTGCTAATGGACAATTATTTAAAATAACAAATGAAAAGAGGTTTTTATTTTCAAAACCATTGGAACACACTGAGATAATTTGGGCAGCCCGCAAGGTCATCGGACATGGTGGGTTAAAGAAGGCACTCAAACATCTTTGGCAATACTACTATTGGGAGTCACTGAATTTTGATGTTACCAATTATATCACCTGTTGCATGGAATGTTAGATCCATAAGCCCCATAAGAACATGACAAATTAACGATTAGTGAAGACAGGGTTTGCTTGGCACAAAGTTTCAATTGACATTATTAGCCACTAAGTGTGATTACAGGCGGTATACATTACATAATAGTAGCAATTGACCACCTTATGAGATGGGTCAAAACCTGAGCCTTATGTCAAGCAGATGCCCTAAGTACCACCAAATTCATCTTGGAGCAGGTGGTATATTGACATGGATGTCCTCAAGTGTTGCTGAGCGACAATGGGACTAATTTTACCTCATTTATAATTCCATGACCGAATAAACTAATGGGAATTAAGGGGGTGGTATCTGCACCCTATTAGCCTGAAAAAAACAGAGTTGTGGAACGAGTCAATGGACACTTGCCACTACATTAAGGAAGCTGATCTTGGGTAAAGCGTCATCTTGGGCATCTTAACTGAGTTTGGTAACTTTTGCATATAACATCAGTTTCCATTTGGTGACAGGAAAAAGCCTTTTAAATTATTGTACTGTTGTAGAGCAGCATTGCCACCGATTCTCTATTCAGCATTGGAGCCAACTCCAGGGATGAGCGCAGATAAATATCTATATTGACTCATGAACATATTAGTGGATCTACAATCTTAAGCCTGTGATACAACGATCAAGAGAAGGATTCAGGCTAAAAAAGCCAATGATAAGAGTTGATCCACTATTAGGGAATTTACCATTGGAGATTAAGTAGCCTATTGTGATACCCATGGGTTTGGTCGCCAAAATAAGCTAGATGCATTATAGTCAGGACCATTTGAGGTTATTGCAAAAACAGCGAATAATGCCTACCTGATCAAGAACATATCCGATGGTCATGTGATTAATAGAGTACACAGCAAATTTCTTAAAAAATGGTATTATTTATATATATGAAAAAAATAAAAAATTAAAAATAATGAAAAAATTGGATAAAAAAGAAATAAAAATAATAATAATAAAAAAGAGAAGTTATTTTAAATTATTTCTATTTTTTTAAGCCTCAGGTTGCAAATTGTGAGCTCTTCTTTGATGCCTCTGGGGGAGGGAGGTTGAACAATGATGTTGTGAAAGTGGTCACCAAAGTCAATCTGAGACTCTTTCTGCTAAGCATCACTTTTTGAAAATCAATTCAGCCTGAAATTTAGCTCCACTAAAAGAGATTTACAAAAACTATTAGCAAATATGGCGGGAAACCCCGCAAAAGAACCCGCAGGCTATGCCAAACGAGCCAGCACCACCCCAAATGAAGCAACCCTCGGTTACCCACCTCAGGGTCAACCAGAATCACCCACTCTCAAGCAGCAGCCATGAAAGCAGGCACCACCCCCCAACCTGGAGCTACTTCAACTAGCGCCAGTTCACCTGATCGCACTTCTGCAACCTGCACGCCTAAAAGCTCTGTGTGCGCTGCCTCCCACCAACCCGCTGGGCCCCCTCCAACCAAGGAGGCCATCACCCACGCTGTTTTAATGGCATCTGATCAGTTAAATGCAACTCAGCCCATCCAGGCATTCACCTCCCCCATTGTGTCAGCTAATTCAGCCCCATCTATTATTGCTGACGCGGTTTTTCTGGCTCCCTCCATGAGGGGCAATACCCAGCTACCTGGCCCCCAAACCCTCAGATGTAAGGTTGGATTAGCCGCACATTCTGGTTCACTAAGCACCAAATTGGGACAATCTACTCTTCCCAATGAGGATTCAAATGGTTCAGATTTTGGAACTTTGCACCAGGTCCAATCTCACCCGTCCCATTTAAACCCCTTAATTGGCACTTCTCAAGTCAGCACTTTATCTCCATATGCTGAATACGACCAATTCACCAATCAGCCAGTGAGTTTTGCCCACAAAATCACAGCAAATACTCGGGCTGAATTTACCCAAATAGATTGGGATGGTGATGAAACATCGCCCTCCTCCCAATTGGCTGGAGTTAATTCCAATCTGGATGGGTCTCCCCAATTTAGCGAGGCCCAACAATCACCTGGCCCCCAAACTCTTGGATGTAAGGTTGGATTAGCCGCACATTCTGGTTCACTAAGCACCAAATTGGGACAATCTACTCCTCCCAATGGGGATTTAAATGGTTCAGATTTTGGAACTTCACACCAGTTCCAATCTCACCCGTCCCATTTAAACCCCATAATTGGCACTTCTCAAGTCGGCACTTTATCTCCATATGCTGATAATGACCAATTCACCAATCAGCCAGTGAGTTTTGCCCACGAAATCACAGCAAATACTCGGGCTAAATTTACCCAAATAGATTGAGATGGTGATGAAACATCGCCCTCCTCCCAATTGGCTGGAGTTAATTCCAATCTTGATGGGCTTCCCCAATTTAGCGAGGCCCAACAATACGCCCCTCAATTTAATATGACGCCAGCAACTGCTGTAACATTCCAGCAACAAGGGAACTCCGCAAACTTTTTCAAACCACCAGCTCACACTCAACCAGCGATTGCAGCCCAAAGCAAACACAAACGTACCAAAGGAGCCACTGGGGCGTGGCAAAAACCTCTGGCACCAACGCTACCCAAAGCTGATCCCCGTGAAGTGGCGTTTATTGCTGATGTTAAGAAGAAATGGGCCGAAACTAGAGCACAAAAAGCTCTACCTCGCTCAACCCTCTCCCAAGCAATTCGCCTTTATTATGGGCATAACCCTGTTGAATTCTATACAGAGAATTACTTCTCATACTTTGCAGCGATTGCGGAGACATTCCCAATTAACACCACCATCCATGAATCAGTGGAGGGCCACTACATCGATGTGGGCTTCACTGAAGCTGCCCTTGCTGACCATGCTGCCACCCTCCAGGTCATTATTCCACGTGGATCTCTTCGCATCTCCTGCACACGCTCTCACCTGGAGAAAATTTCATGGGTTACTTTTTCCAAACTACTAACGACTGTTGATCCTGAGTCTCTTAAACTGGCGCTCCATCGTGGTTTAATGGAGTTTGGGTCTGTTCTTTCAGTAGACTTTAGCGTCCCCTCTTACTATGCTCCCACTCAAAGAGCTCGCACTGCTAGGGCGTCATTCATCCCCTCCCCCATTGTATCCCGCAACATTGAGGTTATTCCTCGTGTGGCGGTAGTTGGGGCATGCCCTGAGATCTTTTTTTGTCGACCCTGATCAGGCGCGCCCCGGTGTTCATGGTGTAACGCCCTTGAACACTTGTATAGTGGCTGCACAGCTCGAAAACAAGCCCTCTTAGCCACCACCCAGGGGCCTAAAACAGGCCAAAAACGATACCACGTGGCCGCAGCAGCAATTCCACAACCCACACAATGAGTTCCCGTTCAAGACTTGTCCCCTGAGGCCTTACGCCTAGCAGTTGAAACAGCTAACCCCACTATTGGTATGGGATACATTCGCGCTCATGCCCCCTTCCAAGGGCACCCCCTCCAATCTCCCAGAGTCAACTCCCTCTCTCACCAAGCGCAAGGCATTTCCCACAGGGTGCCCCTCATCAGCCACCCCCACTCAGGGCTCCGCGGCACCCCCACCAACCTCCACCAGCGATTTATCGCATCAACCCTCAGCTCCCAATGGAGCTATGCCCACCAGCATGGACTGGCAACCCGCGGCCTGCAGTAGAAGTGCCACCTCGAAGAGTCCTACCCCAACCCCACAGTCCATTTCGCGCGGAGCCTTTGCAGTGTTGGAGGAAGTGAATATGGACTCAGACTCATCAAATGGGGACACCGCGGAGGTCACCATTGAGCACCCTCAGGTCCTTCCCCTGCAACGGAGCGGGGGCAGCATCCTAGGCTGGCTTACTGGGTCCTCCGCCCCCCACCATCTCCTTCCCCTCAGAACCCTTGACGCTCCTCACGGATTGCAGCTAATAGTCAAGCTAAAGGACTCAAAACTAGCCGCTTCACAGCAGCAGGTTTAAGCGCTGGCAACCCCCCAGGACATGGAGGGGAACAGCTATGAGTCCCCATGGCAGCACCCTGGCCCTGCAAACCATTAATGCAAATGGGTTGCGGGACTTTAAGCGGAGAGCCCTCCTACTCCGCAACTTCAGGTCAGCACAAATTGACATCGCTGCTGTCCAGGAGCCCCATATCCTCCCCCACGAACAATCTGCATGGAATGAACAGTTTGGAGGCAACTCCTTCTGGACAAACCATGCCGCCCTTATTGTTTTGAATCCCAGGTTAAAACCAATTCTTTTTCACAATATCTAGGTGGCCGCCTCATACTGGCCAAACTCACCACTCTTGACTTCTCCTTCTTCGCTGCAAGCATCTACCTGCCTAATGCAGGTCAGGAGCAAAATCGGCTCTTGGAAGAGCTCGTCCAACTCAATCTCCCACGGAATACAGTCCTTTTAGGAGATTTCAACACAACCATAAGTCGCGTCCGTGACTCTTACCCCCAGCAGCAAAGGAATGCCCTGGATCAAGTCGCCTCCAGGATTTCCTTCACCTGAGTGACTTTATAGATGCGCTTCCACCCTCCGCGTCTTGCCTAGGTTGCATGACTAGGATCCAGTATGATGGAGGAGCTTTCCAGTCAGCGTCACGCATAGATATGGCACTGATTGGCCCCCTGCTAATTGGCCGCGTCTCCTCTCCCATCTCTCGTGACAACCATCTGAGTGATCACGGGTCACTCACCGTTGTCCTCACCACCACACTTAGACCGTCGTGTAGGTTCTGGCCTGGGGTTGCCCCAGCTCTTCTCAACAACCCCTTCACTAAGGAGAAGCTGTCTATGACCATCCGGGAGACTCTCACCTCCCCCCACCCCACCTGCTTGACCACAAGGCTAGATGGGCGGTGACCAAGGAGGGAATCACTCGCGTTGCTTACAACTATGCCAAAGCCCAGATGACCGCATCTCTCGCCAGAGTCAAAAGGGCGGAAGCCAGAATCAGACATCTGGAGCGAAACTGCCAGTCTTCGCCCTCTCCCAGTTGGTTGGAAGACTGGGAAGCGGCGCAGGAAGCACTCCGCTTGGAGCTCACACTGCAGGAAAAACGGGCAGCAAACTTTACAACATCTCATTACTATGCTCAATGGGAATGCCCCACCCGCTTCTTCTTTCAGAAACAAAAATCCCAGTTAACAGCGCAGGATATTACTGCACTGAAGATTGGCACTACAACCACTTCGGATAAGGAGGAAATCACGCAGGAACTACACCGCTTCTACTCCAGCCTCTTCCATGCCACCCAGGTGGACCCATCGGACATCCAAGACTTTCTGTGGCGGGCTCCAGAGCCGCCCATTGACCCACGGGCTGATGAGGCTCTACTGGCGCCTATTTCCATCCAGGAGGTGATGGAAACCCTTCTGAAATCCCCACGGCTTAAAGCCCCAGGCTCAGATAGAATACCCTTCGAGGTGTACCTTCTGGAACCTGCAGTGATAGCCAGAACCCTCCGTGACCTCTTCTCTGCACTCTTGGTGAATGGCGAGGTCCTCCCCGACACCAGAGGCTCAATCACGACCCTCATTCACAAGAAGTCAGACCGTGAGAACCTGGCGAACTGGCGCCCCATAGCGTTGATCAACACAGACCATAAGCTCTTCACGGAGCTTCTGGCCAACCGCATCACCAAATGGGTGTCACCTCGCCTCTCCCCATCCCAGCACGGTTTTATTCCGGGGAGGTCGTTATGGGACAACTATAATGACCTTCACGTGACTTTGACTGCTAACTCTCGTAAGGTGAATGGCTTTGTGGCTCTCCTGGATATGGAGAAAGCATATGATCGGGTAGCCTGGAAGTATATTGATGCTTCCCTGGCCCGCTTCCATCTCCCACCCGCAGCTAGGCGCTGGATATCAGCGCTCTATGACCAGCTCCACACCAGAGTCCTGGCGCCAATGTGTTTTACAGTGGCAGTACCAGTTGGACAAGGTCTCCAGCAAGGGGACCCCCTGAGCCCTATCCTTTTTAACATCACCCTTGACCCCCTCTTGGCCTCCTTACAGGACAAGCTAACAGGGCTTCTGGTCCCAGGTAAAGCCCCCACACGCACCATGGCATTTGCGGATGACACTGCCATTGCATTTGGATGCCCTGGGGATGTTGCCCTCGCTGCTGTGACCATTGAGAGGTACACCAAAGCGTCCAACGCCATGGTCAACACCTCCAAGACAACAGTTGTACAGGTCGGCTCCCCCACCTTCCCCCCACCATTTGGTATTAAACCTGAGCGCGGTACCTTCTGTCACCTGGGCGTTCTCACCAACCAACAAGGAGTTGCGCTAAAAGACAATGAGGACTTGCTCCTCGCAGCAGTTAACTCCAGGATTGCCAGCTGGAACCGGTGGCACATCACCCCACAGGGTCGAGCTCTGATGGCCAATGTGTTCCTCCTCTCCAAAGTCTGGTTCTTAGCGCACGTCTGCCCATTCACAGATGCCTTTTATACGCGGCTCAATGTACTCCTCCGCTGTTGGATCTGGGGCTCAAACCATCCACCAATGGCCCTCTCAACCATTGCCTGACCCTGCAATGAAGGGGGCCTAGGGCTTCTGGACACGCGATCCCACGCCACCACAATCTTCCTGAAGTTCCTATGGCCAATTGTCTTCTGGGACGCGACCCCCATGCCCCAATGGGCGCCCGCCCTCCGCCAGTCAGTGTCAGCAGCTCTGGGTCTTCCTAGAGCATCTATGACCTCACTAGGGGAGTGGCCCACAAACCACCCAGGCCATCGCCTGAAACCATCCTCATCCCCCTACTGAAATCAGGCTCTCCTTGCCCTGAAACGAGTAGGCGCGCGGATCCACCATGATTTCCCATACAGAAGGGAATGCCCTGGCCTCAGCCCCCGTCGCCATGCAATTGTGCACAATGGACAAGTTGTCACAACTTGCCTTAACCCCCAAGGTCGTCCTCCCATCCGCCCAAGACTCCTTAAGCTCCTCCCTCCCTCCGTGAGATTTGACCTTAAGGAATTGCGGAAGGTCGTCTAACACCCCACCCTGTCAGCAAAGGTGTCCAACACCTTATGGAGGGTGCTCCACTGTTCATAAAGGACAGGGGACTGGACTGGCCCTACCTTCCAGCACCGAAGCTGCCCCCACTGTGTGGAGCCTATTGACTCCCACCTCCATCGTTTTTTCACCTGTCCAGGTGTCACCGCATTTTGGCCAAAGGCCCGCGCGCTCCTCCATGATCAGCCCTGGTCTGGACACCCTGTGCAAGACCTTATGTTTGAGCAGACATTGCCTGGTTGCCACCGACCCCTCTGTGTCCTCGCCTATGCCACAGCCATCTGGACCATCCATAACTCCTTCCTTCGTGCTGCCTTTGACCAGCAGGTGTGGACCCTTCCACACATGATCACTTACTTTCAGGTACACTTTGAAATGTCCCTGAAGGTCTGCACTATGTCGCCAACCCTCCCCCGCTCAGTTGTCACTGCAGCACGGCTCTGGCGCGCAAACCCCACTCCCTTTCTCGATGCCTCCTCCCTCCCCTTCCTCGCCTCAGGCTCTTAGGAGCCCAGGCATAATTCAAAATCATTGATGAATCCCCCTCGGGTTGGGACCATCTAGTACTAAAAAAAGTCAATCTGAGATTGGATACTTGCAACAGAAAGAGCAAGCTAAAACCAAGTTCTTTGAACTTGAGGTGGATTCTGCAAATATGCAATGATGGGAAGAGTAATGGGGATGTCCTTTTCAGCAAGACAGGAAACCCCAAATTGGGGAGGAAAGCAGCAATGCAAAAATATGCAATCTGCAAACAAGTCCATGTAATCTCAATATGGCACCTGCGCCAGAAGCTGTGTCTGGAGTGCTTGATGATGGGCTTCATCAAGAACACTTGGCATATGAGAGAACAAAAAACAAGGGAAATGTGCAGGGGGCTGCCAAACCATACCACTAATTATTGCCATTAAGGGAAGATATTGCTGGATAGTCCCAGTCACAAAGTAATCATGCAGGAAGCGAATAGCATCTTGAAGGTGGCGGCTGCAGGCCTCCTGAAACCAGAAGGGAAAGGAAAGGTGAAAATTTGGTGATGTGGGGAGTGAAGTAGCCCATGTGCAAAGAACTTGCCCTGAAAATTGAAGTGCTAAGGGGGCAGAATATCAATTAAGTAAACTATCAAGGTCACGAGGCACAAAAGAGATATTAAGTGACTCAGTTAATTTACCTCAAAGTTCATGATATGGAATTTTGACATGCTTGTTATTACCAATTGTCAATTAAGTAGACAAGGTAGTCAGTTTATAAAATTGGCCAATTCAGAAAAGGAACTTGGGTAGAAGATCTGACTTGATCAGGAAAGAATGATCTAAGTTGGGAGAAATTGCCTCTTTATGCTCAAGGGCAATTACTGGATTTAGCACAGTGGGAGCTGAATCCAGTAATGCCTCAAAATTGAGCTCAGCAACAAGAGAATGAGGGACGAAAGAATGAGAATTTAATGAAGAAACAGCTAACCCTGTCCCCTCTTTGGAAATTGGCACTGTTGCAGGAAGAGCAGAATAGGGATTGCTGAATCAAGTTTACTCAGGGGGCTGGATCTAGCTGGACTGGAAAGGATACTTCTTTGAGCAGTTCATGACATTGCTTGAAAATGGGAGGCGTCCACTTTGTTCAGACTAGATAATATTTGTTCATAGAAGGAATTATCTGATGAAGACATTTTTTAGATGATAATCTGGTCAAGTGGGGGGATGTGTGGGAATTTATATGACCACATT
Source organism: Massospora cicadina (assembly GCA_022478985.1). Classification (NCBI taxonomy): domain Eukaryota; kingdom Fungi; phylum Entomophthoromycota; class Entomophthoromycetes; order Entomophthorales; family Entomophthoraceae; genus Massospora; species Massospora cicadina. The sequence continues at coordinate 22,244 of JAKSZP010009747.1, forward strand.
ATCCAGCTTTCAATTTATATAAGCTTCAATTAATTTAAGATAATTAGTTCATTTATCTAATTTAGCTTATTGATTAATCTTTGAGACGTTGATCAAATTATTCCATCTCATTAGTGATAATCACCGATTAAATGGTTAATTGTAATTCTCATAAGATCATATCCAATGATAATTACAGTTTATATTTTGTTGGGGATTGTTGCTGAAAATTTGGAGATGAGTAAATTGACTCAAAATGGGTAATTAATCATGGGAAATTGTTGGTTTTGGTAGCTGACATGTGGGCTGGTATAAATAGCGATTTAATTACACTATTCCTCATGAATATCAGCTGGAATATTTCCCAAAATTGAACCAATATCCCTTTTCTGTCAGCTAGGCATGCTGAGATCATTGTAGATATCCCTTTTCGTCGACTAGGCGTGTTGAGACCTTGTTGATATCCCTTTTTGTTGGCTAGGCATGCCAAGAATCTTGTGGTTACCACAAATACCCCTAACACATGTCCTTCATCATTTTACCCTATAAATATTCCCTCACTTTAATAATAATAAACATCTTAGTACTATGAATACTTTATTTTTAATCGTTGATTGTTTACTTCAAAGTGAAGTTGTAAAGAAGTCTTCCTGTCTAAGTGTCAATGCCAGAGTGAGGCCAAATTCACTTAAATCCTTATATATTGCCAAAGTGAGGCCAAAGTCACTTCAACCCTTATATTGCCAGAGTAGGGCCAAAGCTACCCAATTATCTGAACTCGACTAGGCTAATTGTCTTCATACAATTAGCAAATTCATGTTCATTCCCAAAACCAATAGTTAAGTGAACCTCTGCACCAGTATAAACCCCGCAGTTTTTACACCATGCCAAATATATTAGGGGTTTTTGGCAGAAGGTTAAGAGTAGAAGGATTACTCCAATTATAAGGATTCCACCAAGAGCTGATTAAGATTTTTTTGGCTATTACTAGAGGTATTTTTCACTGAACTACTCTTTACCTCATCTTGAACATGTAATGTCTAACAGTTTCTTCTATTAGCACCATAAATACTTGGAATCCTTGTCATTCATTTTTGCTTTTACAACTTGAATTCTGTGTCTTTGACACTAGTGACACAAATTTAGAACTGATTCTACATATTTGTTACTTTAATTAGCTACCTTTTCTAACAATAACCATTTTATAGATTCCTGTCCCATGCAACTGCAATTTACTCTACAAGGCTAATTCTACTGGCTGAGTCTTAGTACTAACATCTGCCTTACTATATAATATCAAGAGTGGTTAACCCTTTTTCTAAACAGATAATTGTTTTATTTTTTTTCTGCATTTCTATGTTTTGTGTTTTTGATGAAAGTATCTCAAATTAGAATTTGTTTTTTACATATGAAATAAATTAGTTGCTTTTTGTGTATATAATGGGTAAATTGTCAAGTAACTTGCATTGTATTAAAATATGAACATATATAATGTTTTTAAATGTAGTCAACTCTTTTCAAGTATTTGCTTCTTAGGTAAACTATTTAACCTAGCTTTATGTGTTTTGACTCAATAGGGAATATATCCAAGCAAACTACTTTGTTAATGTTGATCTCATAAATAAATTTAAATATAATAAATCACTTTAATACCTGTAGCTTCAATCAAAAGCTCTGTTTTTGTGTAAATAATTTTGCTCCATAGTTATAATGCAAATGTAAGCTAAGATTAATACTCTACTATCCTATAAGACTCCTTAAAAATAGGTAAATAAGATGCAGCTTTGTTGATTGAACTTTTATATTTTACATAAAAACCAGTATTATGTTTTCTTAACATTTGCCCAACATATGTGGTAATTTCTGATTAATAATTTTATAATCTTTGATTGTAACTCTATGATATTAAATTTATTCACAAGTTATAACATTATGTGCAAAAATATAAAAATAAACATCATAGATAATTAAAAATTTAAGATTATATTATGATATTATAATTTATATCCCTATGGACCCATGGTTTTTTACTAAAATATTATTGTTTAAAATTGTATGGCTTAATGTATATTTAGTAAAAATTATCAAGTGCAACTTTTCTTTCTCGTTGCAAACACTTTTGCAACCTATTCAATTCAAGACTAAATCTAGTTTGATAATCTCACAGAGGAGATTAGTCTGCGCCCATGTCAGGGAGCAGTTGGACAAGCAAGGTGAGAGGAGCAGGCGGAAGGCCCGCGGCCTCCAACGTTTGAAAACGCCCTGGAGAATCTGGCGGAATAGACAAAAATCTCAAAAAACTGGTGGTCACAATTTCCCTGGAGATACTCATGTGGCAAGCATAATGCAACCAGTACATCAACACGCCACACTCCCAGCCACTTTCATCGGTGGAATTCAGAGTCTGTGTGTATCTAGACATCCAAAAAACGGCCTTATGGGAAAAATTTTGTGAAGATGTACACAAAATTTTCCTGACTGCGGTGTATGTTGCACCTCACTCCGTGTCACGCGGTTGGCTGGACCTAGGTTTCAAAAGTAAAATAGCAGCAGATGAGGCTGCAGTGGTGCGCATAGTGGTTGACCTCCCTGAAGGGCAATGGGTTATCGAGACCAAATGCACCAGATGGACAAAATCAAACCAAATTTTCCTCATGTTTGACTTTTTGCCTACTATGGTAAAACGTGACATTTTGGAGCAACACCTGAAAGATGGTCTCGCCATATATGGCGAAATACAATCTTTCAAAATGCAATGCTTCACGCTGATGCCACACCTGTGCACTGGCAAAGCCATCGCAGTTCTGACCCCAACTGAGGAGATTGTAAAGGACCTAACCCAGATCCTGCACTCCACTTTTATTGATATTGCAGGGCATACCACCCACCCATTCTGGGTAACCGTGGACAGCGCGCCCCCCATTTGCACCCACTGTGACACATTTGGCCATAAGGTGCACGCATGCCCCATCAAGGAGGGCGTCACATTCCAAGAGCACCCCTCGTTGGCCATGGCCAGTGGAGAGGCGCACTACGAACCAACCGCAAGCACCAAGGAGGCTTTCCCATGGGGAGCACAAGGCTGCTACTTATTGGTAAAGCCCATCTCCCCGCAGGAGCGGAAGAAGGCCAAGCAGGCCCATAGGGCCATGGCCAAGGAAGCGGCCAAGGCCACCACTGCCATCCCACACTCACAACGCTAGGTGGACATGGAGACCTTCATGGTGGAAGCGACTTGGGAATCCATCATCCAATCAGATTGGGAAGCCCATGCCAAGTGGGCCACTCAATCTGAGGATCCGATGGGAGATTTGATCTCACCCAAACGCTGCACACAAGCTCTAGTCAAAACCAACTTGGGATCTATCCCAACTGAAAATTTTTTTTGACCCGCTCGACGGTGCACCAAACTCATCTGCACCACAAAAAATTCGTCTGAAGTTGGGAAAACAAAAAGCGAAGGCCAAAGCCAACGTGACTCTTTCCACAAAAATTAACAAAAACCCCAATAGCATTGCTGCTAACACCCACACTGCTGTGAAAGCCCATGGGGACCTTGAAGAGGCTGGTGGGCTCGGGGGCCCACCCCCTCACACCTAAGGTACAATGGGGGAAACCTTCACTCTAGGGATGTTGAATATCACCAGACTCAAGGCCTCCCCATCCCAGGCTAGGAAACTGAGTTTTTTAAAACACAATTTACCTGTGGAAATCCTGGCCATCCAGGAGTCCCACTGTCCACAAGGTTCCAAGGAAGCTTGGAAAACAATGCTCCTCCCATCCCTATCCTTTTGGTCGAAGCACTGTGGGGTGCTAATTTGGAAAAATAATTTTTTCAAATTCACATCCTCAGAAACATTCCTAAATGGCTGAGTGCTCGTCGTCACCTTCTCGTGGGCTGACGTTGCACACGCAATCATCAACATCTATGCCCCAAATGGTGCACACGAGCATTGGGAATTTTTCTTGTCAGTCAAATCCCTCCCGCTACCCCTGATTCTTTCCTAGTTAGCGACATGAACTGTTGGCTAACCTCACCAACGGACTGGTGGCCTCCCTCACCCCACGCCCCACAGGGTCATGTAGAACTACGCATTCTAAAAGCCACCCTTGGGTTAATGGATGCACTGCTGCGACATGCCCCACTGCTCAAAAACATGACACGTCCCCACGTCCACAATGGCCAATTAAGGTCCATGACCTGCATTGACCTTATTCTAATGCCAGTGAAATTCCAACCCCACATCTCCCACTTCAAAACAATAAAAATGGAATTCTCTGACCACCGACTGGTCTCAATAACCTACCACTTACCCATCACAGTTGCAAAGGCCCCACATTGGTGCAAAATCCGCCCCCCAAGCTCAGGTTGCCAGGATTTTCCACGTGGGTAGAAGAGGCAACTATGGCAAAAAAGTTTGTTGCACCATTTTGCGCGGACCCCATTTCCACATGGGCTACTTTCAAAGAGGACACCATCCACCACTATTGCCATCTCTCCTCCAGATGCTCATGAGCCACATCAGCGGTTATCTCGTGCGCTCTGGCGGAATTGGCCCACTTGGAGTCCAACATTCCAGCCACAGGATACAGCCCTGCATGGGGCCGGAAGTGGGCAGAGGCAGCCGCCCACCTCAACGCGCTCAAAAGGCAACACAAACATCAGGTTTGTGTTCAGTACATGGCCAAATGTATTACAGAGGGTAACAAGTGCACCGCACATTTCTTTAAAAAATTTTGCACCACGCCAGAGCGTGGCCTGCACACAGGTGCGAAGATCGGATGATTCCATTGTGGACACACTGGCTGAAGTGGCAATCAAAATGCAAAAATATTACTCCAAGTTATACTGAGCCAAACCAATTCAGCTGGCCAAAATGGCAGAATTTCTCAACTGAGCTCATATCTGCACTGTTTTCTGATACCTGGAAATAATGAATTTAATTACTCCAAATGAATTATGGACAGCCATTCGCGGTGCGCCAAACCAAAAATGCCCAGGCCCAGATGGCATTCCATATGAGTTCTACAAAAAATATTTCAAATATATATCTATATTGCTGCTAGCCTCACTTAACCAAAGCCTGTTGGAAACGCACCTACTACCAGGAGGACATGAGGCCTTTACTGTCACACTCTTCAAAAAAAGGGGATAAGCTTGACTTAGCCAACTGGCGCCCCATTTCTCTAACAAACACAGACAACAAAATTTTAACAAAAATCATGGCTAACCGTTTAGGGACTTTAGCATCTGCCACCATCTCCCCAGAACAATTTGGTCTCATCCCCAGAAGGTCGATTTAGGATAACGTGCACTCTGTGGCTAATGTATGTCAGTCCACAGCCTCTGGGGCACTGGTATTCTTGGACCAACAAAAGGCCTATGATAGAGTAAACTGGGAATACTTAAGGGCCTGCCTCCATCAATTCCGCCTACCCCCCCACTTCATAAACTGGGTGATGCTGCTCACAGAATCTGCGACAATGGCAGTGCATGGCCCAGGCTTCCTAACGGAAGTAGTCCGCCCTCAAAGGGGCTTGCGACAAGGGGACCCCCTCAGCCCACTCTTATACAACTTCAGCCTTGACCCACTACTGCGAAATGTGAATGACCAACTCACTGGGGTCCATGTGCCAGGCCAAACCCCAGTCAAGATGATGGCATTTGTAGATGATTGCATGTTGGGGGTGTCTAATAATCAAGATGCACGCGCGCTTGAAGCCCTCATCCAGGAATATTCCCAGGTAAGCAACGCGGCACTGAACGCCTCCAAAACCGAAATCATCCTCCTTGGTCGGTTTCAGAACTGCTGGGCCCCAGCAATTAGTTCCCAACCCAGCCCATCTGCTCGCCCACGTCCACGCCTTACTAACTCAACACACACCGCTCCACTGGTGCTCCCCTTCATGCCACGTCCTACCATAGGACTGGTGCGACATCTGGGCGTGTGGTGGAGTCAGGCGGATATGCGTCGCAGTAATGGAGTGCCGTATACTGGACAATGTGATGAAGCGAATCGCCTCTCTCAGAGCCCACCCCACTACCCTCACTGGCAGGGTTGTTCTTGCCAACTCTATGCTCCTATCCAAAGTCTGGTTCAGAGCCCACGCCGTCCCCTTCTCCCCAAGCTTCTTCAAATCTCTGTATGCTTTGCTACAAGAATGGCTTTGGTCAGGCCGCCCTCCACCAGTATGGCTAGAGGTCATGTTTGGCCCTCATCATCAAGGTGGCATGGGCCTGCTTGACTTCAAAGCCCATGCTGCCAAGATCCTGGGGACCTGGATCGCGGCCATCACCGCTCCTACACTCCCATCCCAACACTGGTCCTGTGCGGCCTGCGCCAACTTCTCCCAAGCCTTGGGCCTCAACAATCCATCAAACCCCCACTCTCTGATGAAATACCTCGCATCACACACATCGGCCACAGGTCCTCACGGGACTAAAACCCACTACAAACGAATCCTACTCTCCATGCGAAGCGCAGAGTGGAGAATTCATATTAGCGAACATACAGCCCAAAGAGACCGCCCCTCTCCTCAGTTCACACAAGAGGTACAGAAGCTACCCATCCATGATGGCGTGATCCCCATTTGACCCCATGTCCTATCCAGGGTGGACTACCTGGACATGATGGACATCCCTTATTCCACTGAGACCCAAAAGACTATCTGGAAATACGCACACCATCCTCTGTTGCAGCCTCAAGTCTGCTCTCATGTGTGGCGCTGCCTGAGGCGGGTGTATCGTACAGCTGAGCGCTCTAACGCTTTACACTCATCCTGTGTCATGTGTGGCCAGTATGGAACGCTGTTCCACCGCCTGGAGAAGTGCCCCACCTATAAAGTGATATGGCACGAAGCTCAACGTCTGCTGGGCCAGGATCAAACGCATCCCTTCAGTCTGTCAAGGGATATGTTTGCTTCTTCAATGGCCTTCCCCCTTCCACCCTCCCTCCGTGCTCTGGTGGTTGCAATCGCCATGTGGACTATCCACACGATTGTCTTGGATGCCATCACTGGCTCCATCCCCACCCTCCCAGAAGCTGTCCACAGATTCCGGTCTCATTTGGTGGACCACTTTCAAGTGTGGATGTTTGGACACCTCCCACAGCATCGCCAACAGCTGGTCTCTCCTGGTTCCTGGTTGGTTCCCAGTCTGGTTCCCAGTCTGGTTCATCAAATCAGACCCCTTCCTCCACACGTGCTCAATAGTGGCTACGGCCCCTTCACACGTTCCCTCCCCTCCCCATAAGTGGCGTTCCCGCTGGTAACAAGAGATAGCATCACTTCTCTGGGGTGCCTCCCCTGGTACTAAGTTTTTCTTTCCTGAGTCATATTCAGAAGTGTCCGTCCCATGGTCGGCCTTCCCACAATAAATTAAAAATATATTTAGTAAAAATTACTTTAACTTAAGAATTTAATCTGTTTTATTAGGTTGCTTCAGTTGTATTATTATAAGATTCCCTCAATTACCTTATCTTAATATATTAGTTTTTTTGCAATACAATAAGTAATTTCTACATTAAAAGGTGAATAATGCATAAGAATAAAGCATCATCCATATTTATTTTTGGTTTAAATAACTAAATCTCTAGGTGGTCTAGGTTGTCAACAGAAATTTCAGAAACAGCTAAACAATTTTGATGAAGTTTTGCCTTCTTACAGTAGGTACCCAATGGTAGATTATCCACTTTATATGGTAATGATTGGTTAGAAATAAATATTTAATGTAAAAAATCTCTTTTTGCATTACCAATATGGCTTATCTCATTTTAAGCCCACACCTTAGGAGAGGCCAAAAAAACCCTTTATTAGCTCTATCCTGATATTAACTGATTTATTCAAAGTACGCCAACCAGGGGATGGACAGTACTGAATCACAACACCCAAAATGACAAAATAAAACTACTAACCAAGTGGGAGACGGAAACCGCTAACCCACCATGGCAGAGGGTGAGGAGGGGTCAGGGGTTGGTTTTCAGAAAGACCCACCTCAATAATGGGATGTTGGTTACAGTACCGGACCAGAGCAGAGAGCCAGGGCGTTGGGGCATCCACATAGTGGGGGTGGAGGTCAGCGTAGTAAGAGTTTTCCACTTCCTCATCAATATAATGATGGGAGAGTGCTTCAACAAAAGCTGCGAGGAGAATTTCTGCTTCTTTGTGGGCTTCAGGAAGTTGGGTGAAAAGGGAGATACTGTGGCGGGTGATTTTGGCTGAGGGGTTGAATTAAGCAAGCGTTGCAACATTCATAATAGCAACTTCAGCATCATCAAATAGTTTTGAGATGTCACTGCATGGTGATTCAGGGAAGTTGGGGGGAAGAAGAGGGTGGGAAGGCCATGATGGATCTGAGCCACTGACTGGGCCACCGCGGTGCATAGTTTTGGGCACTGAGGAGAGGCCACCGCAGCTAAAGCGAGCTGGTGGTCACTTTGAAAGGGGGCTGTATTGGGCAGAGGAGTGAAATGGCGAGGAGTAGGGGTTTTATCAAAGTTGGGAAGGAAAAATTCTGCCAACCATAATTGAATTGGCAGAGAGGTTGACCTGTATGCTTACTAATGAGGACATTACCTGATTTGTCAGTCGCAGCCAATAGATCCCATGGATTTTGGTTCACTGGAATAGTGGCGTTCAAATTTGGGTGGGTGGGATTGGGCGGATGGGCGGCTGCTTGGGTGCCAATGGTGGTCCAAGCATTGCTCTGATTGGCTGGGGTGGATTTAGGTGGGAGAGTGAGGCTGGAGGTTTTTGGGGGGGCTGATTTTCCATGTGGGCCCACTGAACGAGATTGGAGGGTGGGAGGGGGCAGCAAAGCGCCCCATACTGAACCTCCAGAGGGGGGCTCAGGAGCCGCAACAGCAGACTTGGCCTGAGGGCACGCTTTTTTTGCATGGTCAAGGCCAAAGCAGAGGGAACAAATCTGCCTACCATTATCAACCTGAGCCCAAAAGAAATGATCAGGCGTTGCAGCCACACTAGCGCGGGGTGGGATTTGTTGGGCTATGGTAGGGTGGTGTGGGATAATGGTGGCTGTTTCATGAGGAGCAGCAAGGCGCTCCCACACCATATGGAATGGCAAAGATGAGGTTGGGCTGAGTGCCATAAGGCATGAGCCCCGCGACCAACTGGTCATACAAAACCTGGGGTGGAAGGTGGGATGGGAGATTTGCAAAGGATACCACCAGCGTGGTGTCTGAAGGGAGGCGAGTACGGGTTGTGGGAATAGGGGTTTTTTTATAAATTAAAGGAGTTTGTGCTGCCGCTTCAGCGTACTCCTCAGATCAGAACCCAACGTCAAAGTACCCTTATAAGGGCGGAAGTCTATAAATCCAGCTGGCGCAAAGGCTGCAGTGGCTAGGTCAATAATTGCCTTATCAGCATATGGGAACAAATGCCCATAGTCCACTCTGAGGCAATAGCAAATGGCGGAGTGAGGGAGGACGAGAGGATGGAGGTGAGAAGGGTGGACGCGCGCCAGGTGGAGCGCTAAGTCCCGTGGGGGGACAAAATGGCTGGAAGCAGTGGGTGGGCTGTTTGAGCCCATTTGAACGCGCTCACCTGCGGTGCAGAAAACGCTAGGTGGGGGTGCACCGCTGCCTCACACTGGGGTGGCAGGCGGCGGAGCCAAGGACATCAAAGAATAGGTTTGGGCAGATGGCTGTGGATAAATAAAACTTAAATTTAAAATCGCTCAAAGGTGACTTTGAGCGGTAAAAGAAAGTTCTATCCTGATATTAACCAGTTTAAATTTAAATTGCACTTAACCTTTGCCTTTCCCAAATTAAAAACAAGGTGTATATTAATTAACCATTTTTCAATAAATATTATTCATCTATTTAAATCTCTAGAAGATCTATATTTGTCTGCATTTATACCAGATACAGATATTATTTTTAAAATAACTTTGCATGCTCATAAAAAAGTAAACATGGTGTGTTAACCTTGGGACAAATATACCATGCTGAGTTTTTATCTAGCCTGTGCTGGTTTTGAACCTGTTTCAGTCAAACCTGACCCAGAGTGGAGCAGGAACCACCCTGCTTTGCTATTTAATTCTCCAATTTGCATGCTCATAGCAGTGTAATAATTTATATTATCCACTAAAGTTTTAAAACTAAATAAGATATTATACATAAAAAATATGATAAAAAATATGACTCTTTTCTAGCTTTTTAATTATCTGATGCTTATTATAGATATTCTTCAACTACAGAGGATCAGCAGAGTAAAATTGCTTAATATTCAATATATATTGTCTTCTCTCTCTCAATTTTCTCACATTTGGTCAAATTGTAGTTTGAAATTTAGTAAAACAGCTCTACTTGACATTGCCCTAATCAAGTTATCTATGTCAATGCATTTGATGCCCGCTGTTCCCACGTTGGGCAGTGGTGCACCACCTCCTAATTTTTTTGGCCATTGCTAAAACATGCTCAGACTGGATCAGCTAGCCCTCCAAATTTTTCAGCATGCTATGTCCCACATAAGGACTTAGACTTACATCTCGCCCAAACACAGGCGGTGCCATGCTGCTCCCTTGTGCTCCCCTGGAGCAACATGCAATTTGGCCTCTGGGTTGAATATGGAAAGTTGTTCCCCTATTCAGATAACGCCATTATCAAATTAGCCCAGGCTGTTATGCAGCCTGAAGGCTTCATTGACTTCTGCCCCTTCAAGGGATATTTTGATCTTGGCTATATAAGTGAAGCTGATGCTGCAGTAGCAGCTACCATCCCTCTGGTGTTCCAGGGCACCCCCCTCCCAACTACTCATACCTGGTTGCCCACTGATACCATTCTTGTGGTTCAGTTTGCAAGCCTCCCTACCCACCTACCACCCAAAATTCTAATGAATGAAATCATCACTGGATTATCAGAATATGGTTCTGATCCCATGATACAATTCATGGTTCCCAATGGATCCACTTGCCTTGCAGGCCCCACGCCTTTGTGACTATACACCCAGCATCAACAGAAATAGCCCTCTCAAACCCCCTCACACCATTATCCCCTCTGCCCAGACCATCCTTTTTGGGCTTGAGTGGATGAAGGGCGCACCATTTGCCCTACCTGTTTCAAACTGGACCATTCAAAATGGTGCTGCCCCTCCAGCTCACAAGCTGTGGCCTCCACACCTGACTCTATGCACAATGACCCCATAGCCAATCAAATAACATTTTTTGAATAGGGCACTATCCTTCCCCCTCTCCTCAAAGTGGTAGCCACAGAAACCACTGAATCAACAAACCAAAAATTACCTCAATGAACCTCTTCTCCTGAACCCACCAATCAGGAGTCAGAATGGACTAAATAAGTTCTAAACCATTTTCCCAGCCAAACACAACAGATAACCCATATGCAAATAAACCAATCAAATTCAACCAAAATCCATGGGATTATTTAGTTGAGGTTGATGAATTGGGTGAGCTTATCCCTGAATCCAAATGGGCTGGCCCTCATTTGAAATGTACCTCAATACTGATTATGCAGCCCAATATCTAAAACGCCATTATGCGCCTCACCCTGATGCCACCCCATTCAAAAGTGACCACCAACTAGCTGAAGAGGCAGTTGCTCCCCCTAATGTCACCCCACCTGTAAAGCCATTGCAAAAACAGTTGCAGTACTGGTTATAGGCCTTCCACCTCCTATCCTACCTAGTACCATGATTTCAAAACAGAAAAAAGACCATCTCTGATACTATCAGGAGGCAAATTCAGCAGTTCAAAAGTTGTGGCAGTCACAAAGTTTGTCCCAAAAATCTGCATTACCCACAACAACCTTGCAACCATCGCCACCCTACCTAAAGTATGCCTTGAGGCGGAAAAAGCACTTGCAGACTATATTTACACCCTCCTCATTGCACACATTGAGTTGCAAGCACCCATTTGTTATCTCAACCCCCATTTCCATGATGCGCCCACACCATTGCTATCATCTTTATGCCACTACATGTCCACAACAGATGAGGAAGAAGAGCCTCCTGATCCCCTTCACCCACTGCCATGGATGGATAGTGGTTTCCGCTGCCAAATTGGTTGGTGTGTTCTGTTTGAATTTCTCATTGGTTCAAGCAGAACCATCTGTCTCATTTCAACTTTATTCTTTTTTATTTTATTGTGGGATTTTAGCTCTTTTGAGCATCAGTAATGTCCGTCCCCTGGTCAGCTTGCCTCAGTCAAAATAAAAAATATTCAATATATATTAGACTAAATTAGGAAATTGTTTTGGGTATTTTGCTGAATATAAGTACTTTATCTTAGCAGATATCCAATGGAAAGGAGTCCACTTTATTAAGTAATAATAGACTGAAAAGAACTAAAATTATTACAAAAAACTCATTTTAAGCCTGTAGCTTTGCACATAATTACTTCATTAAGAATTGTGTGATGAGCATCAGTCATAGAACCTGTGCCAATTTTTATCTTTATTAGTAAAAAGTAAATTTACACCATTTGTAAGCAAGATTTATAATATATGTATTGTATACAGATAACATTTTAAATTATATTGTTACATATTTGTAATATTTATTATTTTCACATTTTGAACTCTATTTCCGCTAGGTGTAACTTTCTGAGCAAAATTATATGGATAAAAAAGTAAAACTCAATTACCTACCATAGTTTCACTCCAATGTCCTCAGATTCCCCGCCAGCTGCCTCAGTGTGGGGAAGTGGCGAAAACCCCCCACCATTTTCCATCTGACAGGAAAACGCGCTTGGACTGGCTCACCCAGTCATACCAAACCCCTGGGATGATTCATTCCTCCCAAGCATCTTGACGCCCACCTCGCTCAAACCCAAGTGGTGCCCTGCTGCCCCTGGTGCTCCCCTGGAGCAACATGCATTTCAGCCTTAGGGTCAAATATGGGAAACTTTTCCCCTGCCATGACCAAGCCATTATTGAAATGGCACAGGCGGTGATGCATCCCGCCACTTTTATTGACTTATGCCCCTATAAGGGGTATTTTGATCTCAACTTCACCTTTGAAGCTGATGCTTCCACTGCAGCAACTGTGTCCCTGGTTTTCCAGGGTACCCCTCTCCCCACAATTTGGACCCAGCTCCCAGCGGATACCACTTTAGTGGTTCAGTTTGCTGGTTTGCCCACCCACCTTCCCCCTGAGGTGCTCCACCAGGAGCTGATGGAAGGTTTGGCAGCCTATGTCTCTAACCTCATCTTGCAATTTGTGGTCCCAAATGGGGCCACACGCCTCGCTGGGCCTCAGGCATATGCCACAATTAGTTCTGAATCAAATAAAATTTCCCTGTCAATTCCCCCTCTTGCCGTTGTCCCCTCTGCCCCCAACCATCTGTTCTGGGCCTGCGTCGAGGGTGGAGGGATGATCTGTCCATCCTGTTTCAAGTTGGATCACTCAAACTGCAAGTGCACATCCATAGCTGCTTCCTATGGCTCTGATTTTTCATTTGACAGCTTCCAATCCACCACCCATCCCGCACCAGCTTCATTATGGGGTACAATCCTAACTCCCCCTCCCCCAAGCCAGTTGCTGCAACTGTTCCAACTGCCACCAATCAGCCTCCTCCTCGCCCCAGTGCCACAAACTCTCCATCCAATCAAGCACAGGATTGGAACCCAGTTCAATCCCATGCATCCTCCAACGAACTAACTAAACCTCAGGAATATGCCAACTCCCCAATTCAATTCAACCAAAATCCTTGGGATCTAATGGCTGAAATTGATGAGTCCAGGAATATAATTGAAGAACACAACATACAAATTGAGCGGTTTGTGTATATTGACCAAGACAATGAGCTACCCCTCATTTATATGCCCCACAGCAAAACGCCAAAACGTTCCATGGCGACCACCAGCTGGCTGTTGAAGCAATGGCTAAGCCAGATTGTCATCCTCTCCACAAAGCTGCCACCAAATTAGTGGCGATGCTCACAGGAGGAATCCCTCCTCACATTATTCCCTCCAAAGCCAATAAGGTTCAAAAAATATTTTGATCAAAGCCCACAAAGGCGCCAACAACGCCATCCAGCATGTGGCAGTGGTAGCATGGAATCCCAAATCAAAGATTACCTGCACCAATATTGCCACGTTTGTAAAACTACCTGACACACACATGAAAGCCAAACTAGCTTTGGCCAATTACGTCAGAAATCTTATGTATAATGGCTGTATTTCTACCACCTCAATCATCAGAAATATATCTCCACATCCCGCTGATGCCCCGACGCCCCTGCTCTCCACTGTAGCCCATGCCCTGCTTTGGGATGAAGTAGAGGCTGAGGATGAGCCCCCTGATCTCCCCTCCCCTTTTGCCATGATGGGATAAGCAGTTCCTGCTGTCCCACCTGGTAGGTTGAGTTCAAATTATGCATGTCATCTACTCATTTTGGGTGGTTTGTTTGTTTTATTTGGTAATGATTTATTTTTAGGTTTTATGTTTTGATAATGTCTGTCCCCTGGTCAGCTTACCTCAGTTAAATAAAAATTGTTTTCACATTTTTATTTTGCTTGTTTATAAAAATAATGATATATCTTTTGCTTAACACTTTTTTATTTTTATAACTAAAAACATAAGATTATAAATTTTATAGGTATAGCATTAGCTTTATACAAACTTTGTGGTTACCACAAAAATCATATACAATTATAAATGTGTAAAGCCTAGGTATCTGCTGTTTTATATAAAAGCTGTATCAAGTCCTATATCTAGCCCTAACTAAGATTACAAGCAGTATATTAAAATTGCTAATAACAAAAGTCCTTACCTATCATACTATTAGATGGTATAATTTTAGTCTTTTTTCTAGTTAGGAATACCTAGTAGTTTATTAATATAAAAATTTCAGAGAAACCTTATCTTAAATAAAGAAAAATATAGACTAAATATATATTACTACTAGCAGAGTTACCTGGCATTGCTCAGGTTTATTATTTTATCAGCTGATTTGAACTGATCAATTTAGGTTCTGTATTATAGATAACACAAAATTGCTTACTCGTTACCATTGAACATATCAAACTGATTATTCACCAACTGCTTACCTAATACAGTTGAACTTATCAGATCAATTAAAAACAATCACTTAGCCTTTTTAATTCTGATATGACTTGATAATAAGCCCTAAGTTGTTATGGTTGAATGGGTAGAATCTGCCAAGCCTGAGTATGAGTAAAATATATAAGCGCCTTATTATGAGGCAATTTTTGTTGAATGATAATATTGGATTGCCTCCAAATCAGGCAATAAGGTAATGTCAATGAACAACAAATAATGAGATGGTGACATATGATGAATGTTGAGTGATCACTTCAAATTAGGCTATCATGAATTTATTAAAAGATGAACTCTACCAGAACCAATGAGATGTGGCAGAACAAATTACTAAGCAGAATGGTTGGTATTGACTGAAGTTGCTGAGATATCAGCAAGATGAGATGACTTAAGAAGGGGTTGTTAGTAGTTTGATTGAGCGGATCAGTGAGGATTCGTGGTATATATATTAAATTAAATAAAGAGTGTCTTCAGGGAAATTGCTTCCTATTTATTAACAAGTTATTACTTTGTTTTGAGAATGATAATTGTCATATTATCTTCTTATTGCTCAGTGGCCGTAACCTGTGTGCAAAACCCCTTTGGCATATCTCACCAATTCCGCTGAAATTATAACAATGGTCCTCACTACAGGGGCCCATTGATCAATCACAAAAAACAATAAAAATTCTTCAGTTGCCAGCCATGTCACATCAGGCTTGCTTTGACAAGGGATCTTCCTGACATGCTGCACCAGTTGAATATTCAGAACTCAAGCTTGCCTTGGATGCTGTGCTTCAAGGAAGAAGGAGCTTCTGCAGGAGGTTTGTATGGATAAGCTGCCTCCGTTTGATCATGATGGGAACATCCACGGTTTCTTTAAGTGATTTGAGTTTGCAACAGAAGGTGCTTCAGATTGGCATAAAGCAAAATTGTTAATATCCACCTTGGATGTTGGAAGCACTAACCAAGTTACTTGCTATCTTCTGAACAGATCTGTTGCCTACTAAGAAGTGAAGGATACTGTGCTGCAGTTGTTCAGAGGAACCGTGAAGATGTCACAGTGGAAGGCAGAGTTCTTGACCATTGGGTTTCAGCGTAATGAGACCCTCACCATGTTTACTGATTGATTTTATGGCAGAAGTCCATTTGTTAATTGAGGCAGGGGTTCTAGATGAAGCGAATGTGTGCATTGCAATGGCTTCTGAAGTGAAGCCATACCAGAAGCTTTACAATTTCCTGGATCCATATTTAGAGGATGACGTACCATTGATTAAAATTGTCTAAAATGAACGTCACTATCCGCTACCTTTTCCACCACCCAATATAGAGTGGAAACCTACCACCTCTGCTGCCAGACTATATTATTCAGGGGAATTATCCTGACCTGTTCAGCATCCATTTTGTAACACCTGGAATTATTATCACTACGCGCCTCACTTCCAACCAAGTTGCCATCAGCAGTTTAACTATCAGGCAAGGCCTGTTTACACTGCTTGACCCCAGTCTAAATTTTGGTGTGGCCTATCTTACAACAATTAAGGATGTATGTCCTATGGGGTACATTGTTTTGAGTGTGATCTCTCTGGGCACCTGGCAAGAGGTTGCTCCAAACGTCAGGTCTATTACTTACTGTAGGATCTGTAAAATAAGGGAAAAGATGGAGTGGAGTAGAGATGGACTCTCTACCTCTGCTATCCTGACCCAACACGTCCCACCTGAATATATCCCTGTACAATCAGTGGAAGTCCCTCAGTATGACGACGCTTTCCTATAACAGCAGTTGGTTGGAGGGTGAATGTATTGACATGAGCGCAAACCAAGAACCTGGCTGAAGAAGGACCCCAGGAGCAACTGAAGCCTTATGCCTCAAATGTTTGACCAACTTTCTACAGATGAACTGAATCCGTCTGCTAATGTGCCTCTCTTAAAAGGGGTAAACGCTGCCCTCCCTGTGGACGCTATTGTGAAAGATTACCCTAAAGTTGTGGAGGGTATTATGAGCTTTCTGGGGAAAAAAGACCCGTTAAATGTCCACATTGTAAACAAACAGAATTCATCCTACTATGAGTGTAAATACTGTGACATTGTCATAGCAAAAACCCAAGTCCGTGATATAATTGATACAGGCGCTCCAGTTAACATAGTGTCCACAAAGTTGGTGGCAAAGTTGGCACTAAAGCCTGACGTGGAACATCATATGGTGTATGGAACTGAGGGCATGGAAAGCAAGGTTTCCAAAGGAGCGTACAGCGTGCTACCCTTGCAGTTAGGGTCTATTATCATTGTAGCTCCAGCAATAGTGCCACCAAATGATAACTATGACCTGTTAATTGGAACTGCTTTTATGTGCCACTTTGGGGCTGTTTGATATGATGGCAGAGACCTTCGAAATTCTGAGGCAGCGGATCCCAATCTACTTCATCTCAGCATAATGCCAAAGGATCTGGTGCATATGGGTCATAATAACCTTGCATATGGTGATGGGGTGATTCCAGTTCATTACCATAAATTAAAGAGCAAGACCTGGGCCCTTCTCCATCAAATGTATGAATATCAAGGGCTACCGCTTAGAGCTGCTGGCCCTATATCTATCCCCTCAATACACCAAAAAATAATAAACACCAAGTTAGAGCTGGAAGTGCCTGCTGGGCTTTATGGGGAGGTCATTGAGCCTTATCAGCAATTGCAGCTTGAGCCTCACGTGGCCCCAGGTATTATACTCCTGGGGAATGGGGAGGATCAAGGTCTTGGTAGCAAATCTTCAGAACAGACGATGAAAATCTGCCAGCACCAAATAGTGGCGTATTTACATTTTATCCCAGTTGAGGAGGTCCTTCAGGTTCATGAGTTTGGTTTGCTGGATGAATTTGGTCTGCCCATTGAACTGCAGCTTGGCGTAATTGCAGTTGTACCATATGAAAATTTAGTAGGGTTATTGAAAGACCAGAAAGATCAGGAGGAAGCCTTATTTCAAAAATACAAGGAGATCTTTTCTGTCAACAATCATGATATAGGGTGCACATGGGGAGTGGTCCACCAAGTGGACACTGGGGATCATCCCCATCAGATCTCAGTCAATATGCCAGTCTAGGGCAGCGAGGAAGTAGTAACTGAGGAAATGAAAAGCTACTTGAACAAAAAATGCTTGAACCATCAAAGAGTTCATGGGCTTCACCTATTCTGATTGTAAAAAAGAAGGATGGCACAAACTGCATATTAATAGATTACTGGAAGCTCAATAATATCACCAAGAAGGACTCATACCCCTTGCCACATATCAACGATGCTTTGGATTGGTTAGGGGGAGCTCGTTACTTCTCCACGATTGATTTGATCTCCAGATATTGCCAAATTGAGTTGCCTGCGGCATAACAGGAGAAAGGCGCCATAATCACGTCTAAGGGGCTTTTTCAACTGACCCATATGCCCAAAGGGCTGTGTAACGCCCCAGATACATTACAACGGGTGATGGACACTATCCTTGGTGATCTTAAGTTGTCCTGTGTCCTCATGTACCTCAATGACATCAATGTATTCTCCCATATGTTTTCTGAGCAACCTAATTATTTGGAGGAGTATTCCACCAGCTGGCTGAGGCCAACATCAAGATCAAACCCCAAAAATGTCACTTTTTCAAGGATCAGCTGGAGTACCTCAGCTTTGTAATCAATGTGACAGGGTTGAAACCTCAACCAGCCAAGTTATAGCTATTTGTAAGATGACAACGCTGAACAGTAAGTGGGACATTCAGGTATACTTGGGGATGGTCATTTATTACTGCTGCTTCATACACAACTTTAGTTGTATTGGAGGACCACTAAATTTGAGTTATTAAAAAAGATGCTATGTTTGAATGGAAGGGCTCCCTCAACACTCTTTCAATACTGTCATGTGAACATGACATAATAGTGGGGATCAACCCCAAAGACAAGGCTGGGCACCTAGAGGCCCAGAAGGTGAAGTTGCAGGCCCTTCAAGGCCTGAAGAACACCCTGGACTAACGCTGGGTCCAGGCAAAATATGCCCAGGTTGGGACCAGTGGTGCGCCAAACGCCCAGCCCCTGATGGCAGCCCAAGCGTTAAAACGAACTATCTACCAAATTAAGGCGGATATTTTGGTTTTCTTAGTTATGGAACAAGGGTTAGAAACCCATTCCTGCTACAAAATAACATGCTTGGGTCAAATCCATCTTCAGTTGATAACTTGAGTGAAGTCAGTTTCTGACTATTTTAATAACTTGGATGAAAGTATCGCCCTATTGGCGAGTCGCTGCTCGGGCCCACTGCGGCATAACTCCAATTTCCCCATCTGAGCTTAAATACATTTTCCCCTGACCAACATTCCTTGTTGGTCGACTTCCCAAATAAACCTATCCCCCATTTTAAGCCAAATTTTTATTTTATGATATTCCGAACGCTCCTGTGCACAAACCTCTTTGAGGAGGTCTCACGTTCCATTACACTTTCCATTGCAAGTACCATTATGCTCTCCCCTCATGCACCGTTTGTACGCCCAGGATCCCTCCAATCTGGGACACCTAACCCCGTCCAATATGTGCACCGCGTCGCCCTTCTATGGGGTTTTAATATAAAATTCGCAATACTATGCCTCAGCGGTTATTGCTCCAGCACCCTCTGCTGGGCTTTAATCCCTCTGGTATTAATGGCTAGTTCCCTGGCATTGGGCCTGTGCACCAAGCACCACCACGCTGGGAACTGGAGAGTTATAGACACTCTCCTTACTATAGTCAACCAACCACCTTTATGTGCACAAAATTTTTCTGCGTGGAACTTTTCTGAAGTGGAAACAGTGGCCATCAGCTGTGGGCGCTGGCTGTTGTTAGCTGCACCGCTGTTTCCTCATTTTCCTAAAGGTTGGAGCAACTTGGCGTTATTTTGGTTGCCTCCAACAGGAAAGTATCCACCCTTTGTGTTTGTACCTGGTGGAGTCAAACACTTTGATGTCTAAAAGTTGTGATTCACCAACTTTCTGCTGAAATTATTAAATTTCTTCTGAGAAACAAATTTTCCATCGCCAGTGCATTCAGATGATGCTGGCGGAATCAGCGCAGATGGGCCTGGTGGTGTTGGCCTTAAATAACATTGGGCATTCCATTGCAGTTTCAGGGATAGGATCATTCACATCTAAAAATGCATTTTATAAAGAAACCCTGGCCTTTATCTCTGAACCTTTTATTTGTTCATATGGTTTGATGTGGACTCTATTCTGGTGTATCAAATTACCCCTGAGAACCCACGTTTGACCTCTACCATGATCTGGTAGAATCAGGAGGTGGAAAAGGAACTTCGTTTCAGATATAATCAAGTATATGCACCTGCAGAAGGCATGGTGGGGTATGTGGCCTCAGTATTAAGAGTGGCCAAATATCCCACCCCCTTTTTGATTCCCAAACCAATTCTGTGTGCAGGCTTGAGCCAGATGATGAGAACTTTGGTGAAGTGTTGTCATTATCTTCAATAAATAAAGACCATTCTGGGTATTTTCTATTGACTGCCACCCTCTCCTCGCCTTTGAAGAAACTCACCACTACTATTTTGGTGGATACTGGCGCTACTGGAAACTATATGGACCAGTACTTAGCCGACTACCTTGGGCTGAGTTACTTGCCAGGTGATGTGGTTAGAGGAGGGGCGTCCCAAGGTATTCCCACTCTGAAGATCATTGGAACAGTGGATTATCAGGTTGGCAAGTACCACTTGTCTGATCACTTCAGTGCGATCAAAAACCTCCTGTTCCCTATCATTTTGGGTGTGGAATGGTGGCGGAAGTTTGACATAAGAACTAACCTGAAGGAGAATACCTTGTCTCTCACCATGAAGAATGGTCGCATATTTGTTGTGCCTTTGTCCAAAGAAAACGCCCCAGGCAACTTGCCCCATTGGCCCCACCGTATCCCTTGTGTCCTTGCCTCAATGCAGAAGCCCTCAGTGGAAATTCCTATACCTTCTTGCTTGGAGGGTTTGGAATCCTCTTTTGATGCAGCATCTGCCAACGCACTCCCTGAGCACTCTGAGTTTGATTGTGACTTCAAGCTCACGGTGGATCTAGTGCATATCTCTTCTCCTATTTACCCTTTAACTGTCTGGGAGGAAGAGGCGTTGGATGTGTGGGTGAAAGAACAGTTAGCCAAGGGTGCGATTTTTCAGCGTACCTCCCCTGTATGCTCCCTTTACTCTTCGTGGAGAAGTCTGATGGTACCTTACGCCCATGCATAGACTATGGTAACCTTAACAACGTTACTGTACCAGACCTCCATCCCATCCCTTTGGATTCGCAGATTGCACGTTATGTGGAGAAGGCGAAGGTCTTCTCCAAGTTGGATTGCCTCAACGCGTTCAATCAGATTCAGATTAAAAAGGGACAAGAGTGGTTGACCACATTCCGTACCTGAAAAGGGATCTTCCAGTTTTGGGTCATGCCCTTTGGGCTTAAGAATGCTCCTGCTATCTTCCAACGCCGCATTGATGCAGCGTTGGGGGACCTGTTAGGGGTATGCGCGGTCGCTTACATGGATGATATCCTGGTGTTTTCCCTGATCAGGAGTCCCATGCAGTTCACCTTTGGCAGGTGGTGGAGCAGTTAAAGGCAGCCAGCCTTATGTTGAAAATATCAAAGTGCGAGTTCTTTAAGTCCCAGGTCACGTTTCTGGGCAACGTCGTGTTTGACCAAGGACACATGATAACTCCAGACAAGGAGAAGGCGATTTGTGAGTGGCCTACCCCCACCTCAGTTAAGGAATTAAGGAGCTTTTTGGGGACGTGCACGTTCCTTAAGAAGTTCACTCCCAATCTTTCTGAGGTGGAAGCTCCCCTATACAAGGCTAGCGGTGCCAAGGTGCTTCAGTGGTCCCCCACTTTGGAGGATGCTTTCCAAGCAGTGAAGTGCACCCTGTTGTCCACGACTGTTCTTCGCCATGTCAACCCTTCCAAGGAGTTCATTGTGTCAACTGATGCCTCCAACTTCGCCATAGCGGCCGCCTTGTTACAAGTAGGTGAAGATGGGATAGAGCATCCAGTGGGATATTTTTCTAGGAAGATGTCTTTGCCAGAGTTGAATTACGCCGTTTATGACAAGGAGTTACTAGCAGTGGTGGAGGCGCTGACTTATTGGCGTCACCACTTGCATGGCTCTACCCAACCATTCTATGTATGTACAGACCACCGTGCCTTGCTGTACTATCGCGCGCCTCATGTCCTAACCCCACGGCAGACCCGTTGGCATGAGACCCTTGCCCAATTCGCATTCACATATGAGTTCACCAAGGGCAAGGATAATGGTTTGGCGGATGCTTTGAGCCGCAACCCTGCTTTAGCCCCTGACCTCAAGGAGGTAGAGGTGCACAACACCCAGGTTATGATCCATCCAAGTAAAATTATGTCGTTGCTTCCCTCTCCCCTGGCTAAAGGACCAGCGCTTGCACCTCTGGATAACGCGGAGGAATATGGTATGTTCAGAAAGGTCGTCCTCTCTCAGCCTCTGTCAGGCGAATATGCCATGGTCCTTGCAAAGAGCGCGTCAAATCAAGAGGATCTATCCAGAGGATATCAAATAAAGGATGAGATGGTGTGGTTCCAGGGGCGCCTTTGGGTACCTGCTGGACCAAATCGCCTGGAAATCATTTGGGACCATCATGATGGAATCACCATTGGTCATCCGGGGAAAGCAAAGACCTTGGAGTTGATACGTCGCACATACAACTGGAAGGGCTTGCCAGCTCAGGTGGGCCGTTATTGCAAGGAGTGCCTGGTATGCAACCAGATGAAGTCTAATCGTCAAACATTAGCAGGGTTGTTGGTACCAGTACAAAAGGCTGATGGGCCCTGTACTTCCATCTCAGTTGAATTCATTGTGGAGTTACCAGTCTCAGATGGTTATGATGCCATCATTGTAGTGGTGGACCGGTTCATAAAGCTTTCCCACTTTATTACTTACAGAACCACCATAACCGCAGCTGAGATGGCTAGGCTTTTCGTTGCCCATGTGTTTGCGCTACATGGGGTTTCCCAAGAAATCATCAGCAACTGAGGCCCACAGTTTACCTCCATGTTTTGGGAAGAGTTGTGTAAAACTCTTCAGATTCATCCTTACCGTTCAACTGCCTATCATCCCCAATCAGATGGGCAGACTGAAAGAGTGAACCAGTGCTTGGAACAGTTTATGCGGTGTTACACCGCTGCAGATAATTCAGATTGGGCTTCTCACCTTCCCATGGCACAGTTCAGCTAAAACAATACCTTGCACTCTTCGATTGGCTGTTCCCCATTTTTTGCCAGCCATGGCTTTAACCCCGCCTTTAACATGGAGCCCAGCTGTGGGTCAAAGGTTAAAGTGGTGGTGGACTTTGCCAAGACCATCAAGAAGGTCCACCAGGGGTTTCCATAAGCTTGGAGGCAGCAATTCAGGTGTATAAGGAGAATGCTGATGGGAAGCGCCGAGTAGGTCCTGCATACAAGGAAGGGGATCTCGTGATGCTTGATGCACGTAACATCCCTATCAAGCAGCCTTGCAAGAAGCTGGGCCCTAAGAGGATTAGACCTTACTCGTTGTTAGAAAGGTGGGCCATGCCTCATACCAGCTGGATCTTCCCTCTTCATTTTGGATCTTCTTGGTGTTCCACGAGAGCAAATTCACGTTGTTTGAGGGCCCCCACCAGAGAATCCTGAGGCTTATCTCGTGGATGGGGCGCCTGAGTGGGAGGTGGAAGAGATAGTTGCCTCCCGCCATGTTAAATAAAGACTCAAATACCTGGTATCATGAAAGGGCTTTGATGCTACCAAAAACAGTTGGGTTTCAGCACGCAACTATGTGCATGCCCAAGATCTGATTGATGCCTTCCACCAGCGGTTTCCCCAAGCTGCCAAATCCCAACCCCAACTGACTGTCATCGCCATGAAGTTGGCCCCCACCCATAAGAACTTTTCCCTGGCGCAAGCTTCTGGAGGGGGTTGAGCCCCATTGGGAGGAGAGGGTAATGTCATGTAAACATGACATAATAGTGGGGACCAACCCCAAAGACAAGGCTGGGCACCTGGAGGCCCAGAAGGTGAAGTTGCAGGCCCTTCAAGACCTGAAGAACACCCTGGACCAACGCTGGGTCCAGGCAAAATATGCTCAGGTTGGGACCAGTGGTGCGCCAAACGCCCAGCCCCTGATGGCAGCCCAAGCGTTAAAACGAACTATCTACCAAATTAAGGAGGATAGTTTGGTTTTCTTAGTTTTGGAACAAGGGTTTTAAACCCATTCCTGCTATGAAATAATGTGCTCAGGTCGAATCCAACTTCAGTTGATAACTTGAGTGAAGTCAGTTTCTGCCTATTTTACTAACTTGGATGGGAGTATCGCCCTATTGGCGAGTAGCTGCTTGGGCCCACTGTGGCATAACCCCAATTTCCCCATCTGAGCTTAAATACATTTTCCCCTGACCAACATTCCTTGTTGGTCGACTTCCCAAATAAACCTATCCCCTGTTTTAAGTCAATTTTTATTTTATGATATTCCAAACGCTCCTGTGCACAAACATCTTTGAGGAGGTCTTGCGTTCCATTACACTTGCCATTGCAAGTACCATTATGCTATCCCCTCATGCAACATTTGTCTGCCTGGGATCCCTCCAATCTGAGCCACCTAACCCGTCCAATATGTGCACCGCGTCGCCCTTCTATGAGGTTTTATTATAAAATTCGCAATATTATGTATCAGCAGTTATTGCTCCAGCACCCTCTTCTGGGCTCTAATCCCTCTGGTTTAATACACTTCAGATGACATTAATGAATGCCCCAGTGCTCTGCTACCCAAATTTTGATAAAGTTTTTTGTTCAGACAGATGCGTCACTTTTCGCCATTAGGGCAGTCCTATCACAAAAAGATGATGAGGGGGAGGAGCATCCAGTTGCATAATGCAGTTGTAGTTTAAACTTCCACAAACGCAATTATACTGTGACTAAGCAGGAGTGCTTAGTGGTGATCTATGCATACAAGCAATTCTTGGTATATTTGCATGGGGTAAAGTTAAAAACGTAATGGATCATGCATCATTACGCTGGTCGCAGAACCTCAGAGAGCCTGAGGGGTGTCTAGCCCAATTGGCTCTTAAGCTGCAGGCTTACAACTTTATCTCATTCACTGACTCAGAGCAAAACACCAAAACGCCAATTGCTTTAAAGATTGCCAACCATTGCCGTTATGACAGATCTCAGAAATGTAATTTTTGACAAGATGCTCAGTGGGAAGTACAATGACAAATAGCCACAAGTCATCAAGTATTAGACGGAATAAGAGCTGATATGTTTCTAAGGAACGGTGAATTATACAAGTGGATAGGGGAAGCTACCATGAATATCCCAAGACCTTCTACAAACTCAAATATATTATGAGCACACACTGAGCAGTCAGACATAATAAAGTATGCAAGACCCTGGAAATGTTGTGACTGCAGTACTACTGGGAAAGCATGTAATTTGACATGCTTGAAATGATCTTCTATTGCCACCAGTGCCAAGTGGAGAAGCCATTCCACCATAATTTTTCATACCAGTTAGTGAAACCTCACTTTGCTTGGCATACAATTTCTATTGATGTGGCAGGGCCTCTTCCAACTGGAGCAAAAATGGGCCAAGTATATTCTGGTGGCGATTGAACACTTGATCAGGTGGGTTGAGGCACAGGTAATATGCAATTTGGGGGCGGTCACCGTGGCTAAGTTTGTGGTGGAGTGTATAATCCAGTGACACAGTTGTCCTCAGTTCATACTTACTGATAACGGGACCAACTTCACCTCCAAAATTTTACCCAAGCTCAACGAACTTATGGCCATCTGTGGGGTTCTGACTACCCCTTATCACCCAGAATCTAATGGTATGGTCAAATGGGTCAATGGTACACTGTTAAATATACTCTGGAAGCTGGTAACGGGTAGACCCTCTGATTGGAGTACCCTCCTTTCCACTGCTGTCTTCACGTACAACATCAATTATCACTTGGCATTGGAGAAGAGTCCCTTTCAGTTATTATATGGGCGGCACCCAGCTCTACCCGCACTGCTCTATGCCAGTGTGGAAGATACTGGCGGAATGGATCCTCAATGCTACTTGACCAACCTAACAAATATGCTGATTAAGCTGCAAACTGAAGCATACTTGTTCATCTTATCCAAGAAGATAAAGAACTAGTCTGCCAATCAGTTACGGCATAGCAGGATAGCTCAGTTCAAAGATGGTGACCTGGCTCTATTCCATGATCAACATGGGTTTGGGCGAAAACACAAATTGGCCTTTATCTAGATTGGTTCATTTGAAATTATATTAGAACACAGGTGTTGACGCCTATACTATCAAGGACCCCACTAGCGGTCAGATTATCAACCAAGTGCACGCAAAGTTCTTCAGAAGTATAAGCAATAGGAGCTTTACCATCCAGTCAAGGGGGTAATGTCATGATTAACTTATAACTGGACGGTAAGCCCAAATTTTTTACAGCAGAATGGGTAAAATCTGCCGATCATGATTCTGAAGTACAATTATTTGAGCGCCTTAGGATGAGGCAATATTGGGTTAAAATGGATGGTTATTAAATCGCTTCCAAATAAGGCAATTAGGAGATGTCATTGCATGATAAATAATTGGTAAATTGACTTGAACTAGGCGATCATGAATTTAATGAATAAAGTTTCTTCCAGAACCAATGAGAATATGGCAGAATGAATAGTATAAGCAAAAGGGTTGGTATCAACCAAAGTCACTAATTTATAAGTGAGATGAGAAAGTTGGAAGGGATAGGATTGTTAACTGGAAGAAGTGAGTAGAGAAGAAGGAATCTGCTGTTTTTGTAAGTCCAGGGGAACGTCCCCTTTTCATGGACAGAAAAATTTCCTATTTCTAAATAAAAAGGGTCCAAAGAGGGCAGTTATACCCTCGTCACCCAGGGCAAACTCGCCCATGTGGTAGATGAGCGCTGAGTAACTGTGCTCCCTCTGAAGATTCCTCCTCCAGTTCTTGCATTTGCCTCTGCCAAAAAGTTAGCCAAATTGAAAAAAATCTGTGCCAAAATTATTTGTAACAATCTTCCTCATGAGCGGGAGGGACTTTAGAAAACTGATGGCACTAAATCCTCAGAATCAAAGCGAAAATGTCTCAAATCAACAATAATAAAGCCCAACGGTCAAGAAACTAATAGTCAGAAGGTGACAAGTAGCAAATTCTTGGTCAAAATCGCCGATGGCATTGAGCCATTAAGCAGTATGTTTGCTGATGCCAAAATCCCCTTGAAGTTTTCAGAGACAATCACCAATGAGCAGGTATTAACATTTGGTACTGTTGCCAATAGTTCATAAACCCCATTTCAAAAATTGGGATTGGTGCTAAATGGAACCCATATGGCTGAACAAATGCTCCAGCGACTAGGCATGGGCAGGTTGGCCATCCCAAACCCATTTCCAGCCCATTGGGACCTCCCTATGTGGGGTGGCCATAGGGGATTCCCATTGCCCATTGGGCCAGATGCCATCACGCTAACTGACATAAATGTAGTAAAGCCTCAGGTCAGGCATTTGCAGATAGACTGATAGCAACTTGGTGTACTGCCAAATCATTTTATGTCAGTTCAAATTAGAATCATTTCCCCTCCCCCAAAAATCCTCCAGGTTAGGCCAAATTTGAGGGCCCTGATCCTGTTGCTTTGACAAGCTTACCCAAATCAAACATTATTTAATCAGTCACATTGCACTAAGGAAATTGTTGGTCAATTTCTACATTTAACTTTTCAATAAAATCCCTTTACCAATTTATAGATTTTTTACTGTGCTCAAAAACTAAACCACCCTTTCCACCTATATTTCAACAACCCACGGGGCCCATGGCCATGTTCACCTGGTGCATTGCTAGGTGCTTATACATGATTATGGCTCATGGACGCTCAGTGGCAAAGTTTCTTCCTGATTTCATGGCAGTCATGCAAGTAGCAGTGCCACTGGCATTTGGGCTTACCATTTGATTGCTTTAGCACTTAAACTGGTAGGCTAGTTTAAAATCAACGTGCTATCTTCCTGACAGTTTTATAGTAAATAAAATAAAATTAGTGTGGCTGAAGCAATTGCTTCATATTTTATTATAATCTTTATGTTTATCTTCTAGGACAACAATCTCCATATTGTCCGTCCATTGCTCAGTGGGCTTGGCCCTGCGCAAAAACCCATGGTGTATGTCACTTGCTCCGCCAAAGTTATAACACTGCCTATGAAAACAGTTGGGTCAGCGCTCAGGACTGTGCCAACTGCTCAGAGCTCATCAAGACCTTCCATGTCACCTATCCCAATGCCCCCTCATCCTCCCAAATATTGCCACACTAATGGCTATCAGGATTGCCAAGGCCCATAAGAATGTGGCCCTTGCTCGATTCCCCATTCATGGCACCCCCCTTTAGAAAAAGGGAAGGGTATTGTAAGTTCAGAGGAGCGCCCCCTCCTTTTGGACTAGATGACGTTCCCATACCCATCTAAAAAGGGTCTGAAAAGGCCAGCTGCCCCTCTCGTCACACAAGCTGACCTTACCCATATGGTGGATGAGCGATTGGTAACATCTTACCCTTTAAGGACCCTGTCACCAGTACTAATATTAACTTTGAATGAATTGTTACAACAAATCAAGAGGATTTGTGCTGAGCTTTCAGTTAGTCGGCATTATTTTGGGATGAAATGCTCAAACAAAGTTGAGGGCAACGAGCCTTTGGCATCAAAGCCTGAGAGCCCCAAACCCAAGGCAACAAAGCCTGATGGGCGCATGTATTTGGATAAATGAAGTGTCAAGTGTTTAATTGTTGGAAAAGCTTGCTGATGGCATCAGGCCATTTCAAAATACAGCCCACAGTTTAAAACCCTCCCTGGAATCTCCAAAATTTTTGTCTAATAATTCCCGCTTGGCTAAATGAGTGGGAGCAACCAGGTGCAGGCAGTTTGGTTAACCCTAAACCTGTTCCCAATCTCATGGAGCTGCCTCTATGTGGGGTGGCCATGGGAGGTTCACATGGCCTTTGGGTGAGATGCCATCAATCTAGTCATAGAGATCAGAAAAAATTGGCAACTTGGGCATCCATGGACAAACTGACAGCGACTCAGCCCACCACTGACAATTTTGAAGTCAGTTTAAAGTAATATTTTTTACCCCCTAGACCAAAGTTTGGCTTATTAGACCAAATTTTAAGGGCCCTGATACCGCGTTTTCCAAGCTATTCCCCAAATTGATCATCTATCTAAACAGTCCATAACACACTGAGAAAATTGATGGTCAATTCTCTTATTTTTACTTCAATAAAAATCTTCCCAATCACGAATTTATTCTATATAGTTTGAATTCTCTTGCTGAACCACCATGACAATTACAATATGGCCCCACAGCCCACGTATTGACTATGTTTCAGTCATGTTGTTAATTTTGATCCTTGCCATAGTCACTTGGAGTATTGTGCCAAGACCTGTTTGGATTTTTCTTTAATCCCACAACTCCATATAATCAGGGCCATGGGC
The DNA here is from genome assembly GCA_022478985.1 of Massospora cicadina. Taxonomy (NCBI): domain Eukaryota; kingdom Fungi; phylum Entomophthoromycota; class Entomophthoromycetes; order Entomophthorales; family Entomophthoraceae; genus Massospora; species Massospora cicadina. The sequence continues at coordinate 51,778 of JAKSZP010009747.1, forward strand.
CCTAGGGCTGCAGCATGCTGGTCCTTTGCCAAGTTGTCCTTTGCATCTGTGACCTGCTGGCACCACATTGTTACTCATATCACAGTACTCTTAATTATTGTTTGTGTGGCAATTCCCCTGGCATTCTGGCTCACCTTTTGGGTGCTTTTACATCCTGACTGGCAGGCCAGTCTAAACTTTATCTGACGTTGCTCTGACAGCTGTGATTGAGCGGAATTGTTAGAGACACGTTTTCTTGCTTTTTTGTTTTTAAGTCACTGGGATGTCTGACGGAGGAATCCTTAGCCCAATAGAGAAGACCATCGCTGGAAGAGACTGAGTGAAATCAATGGCAACAGCTGCCATTTCACGGATGAGGTGCCAACCAAGGAGTTAGCCAAATTCCCCTTTAAATTCCCTAGCACTTTTAATAATAAAGAAGATTTTATAGCAGTGATAAGTTCTATTCATCTTCAGTTTATTATTGTTGTAGTACAATAATTGTTGGCTCTTCTGTGTGATAAAGAGTAAGGATTGGATACCCAAAGAGAAGCAGACCTTTATAGCAGATCTTCGCTGACTCAGCATGATGGGAACTAAGGCTGGGAACCTCTAAATTTGAGAGTAGATCAAGTTCAGCTGTGCTAAGAAAGAATTCCCTAATTGTCAACTAATCATTATTTTGTGGATTTTACAGTTTTAGCGTTGGACCACCAATCAATTAGGTTTATATATTAAGGTATGGATAATAGTCTTCATACTATCACCCATATATCTATATATTACTATCAAGCAACACATATCGTGCACATAACTGAACCTATGTAGATTAACTTCTGGAATAATAAGACATAACCCTAGATTTTAACATCATAAAACAGAACTTTCTGCAACTAACCCTGGATCACCCCACACCTAAAAATGGCACACCCTCATGTGCGCGAGGGCAAGCTCATTTCAATGTATAGAATTGAGCAAATCCTTGCACCCACCTACTACCAGTCAGACATATCCAACTTTTCACAACATAGATCAATTTTCAAACCACAGGTTCATCTAAATAGCATTGTCTGCACTCCATGCACACACAGGCCTCCACCTGGAAAAAATCACTTGTACAATGTCAGACTTTCTAAACTTTTAAGATGGGTCAAAAGCAAATCCTTGACACCAAATTTCATGACCCTTTTTCAATTGGATACTCATATAATGGTTGGACTTCAAACTCAGTCTAATCATTAAAGCCCACCACCTCACCTCCTGAAAGCACCAAGTAGACAGAGCTACCATAAAACTCACCCTGGCTGAGTTTAGACACTTGGAGCACAGCATACCAAAAAACCAGCTACATCCCTAGATGGGGGCGCAGGTGGGCGGAGATATCAGCCCACTTAATGCACTCATCTGCAAACACTAACACCAAATTAAGATAATGAACAAAGGTAAGCACTTAAAAGAAGGTGAGTTCTGTTTGACATACTTCTTCCACCATTTCCACTCCCATAGGAATCAACCTGCCTGCACACAGGTTTGCAAACAGGACAGCATCATAGCAAGCAACACAGCAGATATATACAGCAGAGTACACAGCTTTTTACTTGCATCTCTATAAGATTTCTCAACTAATACTGAAAATAAAGAATTTATAAATGTGAAAGTTAAGGTGCTGCCTGACAGCAACATAGCCCTGATCTTCCCTAAGGTGGAGATCAAGGATCATAATATTAAGAATAAAAATTTATAGGGCCAAAGGCAATGACCCTCAAAAATGGCATTCTGACAAATCAGATGCTAACAGATTAAACAAACTCAAAATTTGAGGTGGCAAGGTCCAGAAGAAATAGTAATGGAGCCAATCAAAAGTCGCCAACTTGAAATCTGCTGAGCATGGGAATGTTGATGAAAAAGAGAAATGGCGGCACAGCAAATCAGAGGCCGCCCTATAAATCTGCCATGACAGAAGAATGTCAATGGCAAAGAGAAATGGCAGCATAACAGATTATAAGCCACCAATCCATTTTCACCACAATGGGAGAATGTCAAGAATCATGGGAAAGTGCAGCTCAACAAATTAGGAGCTGCCAACCCAAAACATGTAAAGAATGGGAATATTGAGAGTAGATAAAATTGGCAGCCTAGTGAATCAGAATATGCCAAAAAAAGAATTATTTAAACTTAATATATAAGTTTGTGATAAGGATAGAATGAAAAAGTTGAGTTTTGATTTGTTCTCAAAGCACAAAAAATAAATGGGTAAAAGTTTACATAACGTTTGAGGTACCTAATGTATGATCTAGAATGGTTCCAGATGAGAATATTTGAAGCCAAGATTCTCAAGGCAAGCCCACATATAGCCTGACACCTGCAGACTCTATGGGTACAAGTTTCACCTTGTCCCTCATTTTATAATATAAATACAACCCAACAAAGGTGCTTAAGCCAAAAACCATCTTCTAATACATATAAAAACCTCGAAAATAAAAATAAAATTATTTATTTTATTTATTAATTGATATTTTGAGAAGGTACCTGAATTTTGGGTAGAAAATGAACTATATCTCGGACTTCAACAGAGCTGCTTGCCTCTCTGTACACCCTCTCCAGAAGACAGTGATCCTAAGCTTAAACATCATCTTTACCATCTTTCAAGGACTTATCAACAATGTTTATTAAGCCAATGAACTAAGGATTTAACCACCGCTGCACTCTCCTGATTGTGGGCCCTTACCTGGGCTCACTTGACTAATTTTTATGTGGCAATGTGAAAATATTCCATTTGTCAAATTAGATGAATTTCATTTAATCTCATTTCCCTTTTCTAGGATGGGATGGAGAAGACTTTCAAGAGACCCCTACATGCCTGTTATAAGCACACAACCACTTCCTGATAGTTATCTTTTCCATTAAGTTCTTGTTAAGGGAAGCTTCTCACCTCTTCCTGTCCTGAGGCAACCCTGCTGCTTATGTCCAATGCTTTGAAATTGCATCTGAGTTTAGACAAGAATTGACCCTGAGAGTTGAGTGTGATATATAAAACTTTCTACCACGTCAGATTGCAAGCCTGTCTCATCATGGCCTTTTTGGGGACCACGGCAGCATTTCTCCAGATTGCCCAGTAATAGCTGAACTTCTGAACAACCTGTCCATCTGTCTCGCCAACCTCTCAGAGACATAGCCAGCTCTTCCAACTTCTCTGAAGGAATTCCTTTATATGGTCAAAAGAGCTTCTACCCCAAATGACTCTCAGGATGCCGCCTTCTCAGCAATCTTGTCCTTCAGCCAAATAAGCATGGTCATCATGGAGTACTCCTGACTGTTCTAGACTCTATCCAAAGCTGCAAAAGTGACCCACTCCCAGCTTGCACAGATTTTCAACAGAACCTACATCCAAAAATCCTCACTGTTATGACTGCTACCCACCTGGGGGCGTCCTTGAAGAGAGAAGTCACAATTGCCTTTCAGGTAGAAAGCTGGTTAGCCCTGGCCATACCAGGACTCATGTTTCTGTGAACCATGGAAGATTCTGCAGATGATGTGTAAATTCAGAGCCTGACTCCAACCATGCCGGACAACAGTAGCAGGTAGCCACCAGTGAGCCTGATCACACTCTGTGGCCCCAGTAAAACTCTTCCAGTAGCTTGGACACTCCTGCATACAATCTCTACCTGACACCACTTGCATCTCTTCACTCAATAAAGGAATAGTTCTTATCTGTTTGTTCCATTTGCTCTAAAGCATAAAAAGAAAGGAAAATGAGTCATGATTCAGTTGTGGACACTAGTGGTCTCAGAGGCTTAAGAAAACTACTTGGACTGGGCGGTAAGCTTCAAAAACTAGAAAATTACTAATGTGAGAAAAGGGTAAGGTAACTCCTGTGGACACCACCAAGTTTTTAGAATGCTAGGAGGTCAAGCTGAGTATAAAGCTACAACAGAAACCCCAACATTTCTGGGAAACCTTCAGCGCCATCCAGAAACTGCCCCACCCCATTGTCAGAATTTTGACCAGATGAATTCCTTCAATAATTGAGCGAGATTCAGGATAAAACAGGCAAACCCTGGCAGAATGTCTTATCAAATGTATTTTGTTGTATCTAGGTGATTGCTTAGTAGTTGCTCCCCAATGTGGGTTGATCCAAATCTAGTATTCTGCCAAAATTGAAACTTAGGATTGGATGGGGCCAATCAATGGCCTCAAATTAGTATATGGATCACTAGCTACTAGTAGATTAGGATGCTCTAATTATGTTACTTATTATATGTAAGCAGAAACTGACAATTCTAAGTTCAAGGCAGCTGAGGTTATTTCTGGCGCCTCATATATAATAATAAATTATTACCTGAGGAAGGTGATTCCCCAAATATTAACTACAAAGAGTCAAATTATATCATTGGCGAGAAGCTGAGTTATTTTGAGTGTACCAAGCAGCTGAGGATGTTTCCAGCGCACAATTAATAAGTCAAAATCAGAATTAAAAATTATTTATATTATATAACTATAAGGCTCACCAGCGACTGAATGTTGAGGATGAGCCAAAACTAATATTTGGACTTTGAGAAGGATGAGGCGAGAGAGTTGACACCAGGGAAGAGAGAAGAACAGTGGAAGAGAGAGAGGTTGACTGGAAGAACCAGCAATGAGCTTCTAGGTCAGTGATGGGCGCAGTAGCCCTTTTGTACATATAAGTACCTAGTTCTTTTTTTAATAAAAACTCACTTTGCCTATTCTCCCTTTTTAAATAAGTTTATTTTTATATTTGTTGGTTGTGGTTTAGGCTGGGGATCCTTAATTGTGCAGGTGACACGCCAAGCGTTCAGCTGGCGCTGCTGGCCCTGTTGCCTAAGGTGAAATGGCATGGGTCAGCCAGTCTCCATACTGGTTGACCTGCCAACCAGGAAGAGTCCAATGTTACTTTAAAAGCAATTTTCAGCAGTGGTTCTATTACAGGGGTTTTGCTGGTTGGCGCTAAAGTAGCTGAGAGGTTGTTGAAAGGGTGGCAAGATGTGCCACTGGCTCAACCAGGAGAGGGGAAGAGCACATTGGTGCGACCCCAAACTAGTAGTTGGGTTCTGGCATATTGTTGGTGGCGGGGAAGGGAAAGCCCTGGACGCCTGCTTCACACGCTAAGGCTGAAAGTAGGAGGAATACCTTATGGTTAAGTGTGGGGAGATGTTGGAAATTTAACCAGATGGATTCTTCAATGATTTAGAAAGATTTGGGATTAATTAGGGCAATCTTGGCGGAATGGCTTATTGATTAAATTTCGTGGTATCAGGTGCTTGCTTAGTAGTTGCTCCCCAATGTGGATTGACCCAAATCTAGTATTCCATTGAGATCAGAAGTTAGGCTGGTCAGGGCCAATCAATGGCCCCAAATTAGTATATGGATCACCAGCGACTAGTAGCCAAGGATGATCCAATTAGTTTAATAATATATTGGAAGAAGTTGAAGATTCTGAGTTTGAGGCATCTGAGGTTGTTTCAGCGTCTCATTTATATATTTAATCATTGCCTGAGTAAGGCGATTCCTCAGAATGTCAACTAGGAGAATGAAATGTGTTGTCAGCAAGAATACAAGATGTACCAAGTTATTAAAGTGGCTGATGATGTTTCCAGCGCTTGTTTACTAAGTCAAACCCCAGTTTTATATTTATTTATATTAACAATTATATGTCTCACCAGTGACTGAATGCTGAGGATGAGCCACAACTAATATTTGGACATGGAGAAGGATGGGCTAGAGAGGGTCAAAACCAGGGAAGCAAGAAGCGCAGCAGTAAGAGAGAGTGGTTGGTTGGAAGAACCAGCGATGAGCTGATAGGTTGGCGTTGGTCGCAGTAGCCCTTTTGTAAATATAAATACCTGGTGCTCCCTCTCAATAAACATTTCCTTTGCCTAAACTCCTTTTATTTAAGTTTATGTTTATTCTTATGGGTTGAGGTTTAGAACAAGAATCCTTGAATTGCACGGGTGACACAACAAGGGGACATCCAGCACTGCTGGCCTATTGCCTAAGGCCAAACGGAAGGGTTGGCCAGTCTTCATACTAGTTGGCCTGATGACCAGCAGAGCCCACTGTTGCCAGAAAAGCGATTATCTGACAGTAGTCATCACCCAACAGGGACTTTTAGATGAGATTACCTTGGAATGGGATTACAAGCTATCTCTAGGTTCTGGGATCACCTCCTAGAAAATTTGAAAATTATATTGTGCCGCTCTTTTGCATATCATCCCCAATCTTATGGATAAGTGTAAAGGGTCAATCAGACCCTCAAACAGTATCTATTATTTTATCTCACCAAATGACAAGATTGATGGATTATTTGACTGAGAATTGCTCATTCATGTACAACAACCTGGCACACTTGTTGACAAGCATAATCTCTTTTATGCAAACCATGGGTACCACGCACAGATGATGGAGGCCACACTGAGGGAACAACCCTGCAGCGGATGACTTAGTGAATGGAATGAAGGAAAATTTGAAGCTGCTGAAGTCCGACCTAGAGAAGGCTGTGAAGGACCAGAAGAGGAAGGAAAATGCGTATTGCTCTGAAACTCTGCCCTTCAATGAAGGGGATTATGTGATGATCAATGCTAAACGCTACTCATTCCCTGGGCAGTGTCAGAAGTTCAGACCCCTCAACCTAGAGCTATATAAGATCATCAGCCAGTTGAATGAAGTGGCATATGAACTATAATTCCCAGAAGGATCACGCATACATCCAATTCTACATGTATCTAAGCTTAGATAACTTGAAGGCCATGTACTAGTGAAGCTGGATACAGTCAAGTTGGAAACCCAGCAGAGACATAGTGTCAGATTTTGGTGGTTGACTCAAAAATAAACCTTTGACAACCATCAGATTGGGCCAATTACCTTTTCAACGCTTGAGCTAACACCTATATTCTCACCTCAAAGCCTATTGCAATCATACAATTTGGGCTGAATATCTCAATGATAATTCAATCAAGTATTTTAGCAGAGTGCTTGGGCTGAATATGCTCACATATTATGGTCAATTTCCTAAGCATCAAATCTCAGCAATTGGTCCTAATTATCAGAAACGCAATCAACTTAATTATTTACAAAATTATTCGGGGATAACCTGAAGTTAATGTCTGAAAATCCCATGGATTTCAGACGAACAAAAAAAACATAATCAATTTCCCACCTTAGGGCTAAATTCATATGTTGATCCGCATAATTGGCACAATAGCACTTGCATGGACCTCCTGAAAGGGGTTACCTAGTGCTATCAAGGAAGAGGCCTGCTGAAGCCCCAATTAGGGGTGCATCATTTACCTCAATTGATGTCATAATTTCACAGAAGGTGTATTCATCAGCAGTATGATGAAACTGAACTCCAGAAGATCTTAGGACATTTTTGCATGCTTTTATTGCGATTTTTGTACCTGAAATCCTCCCAATTTTGAAAAGTTTTTGCCTTCAATGAATCTAAGAAAAGGTTTCAGTCATAGGCTGAACTGATGTGGTAAAATAGCTGTTGAAATTTTGTGCTGGAATGTGGCCATGAGATGCCCTAGAGGTATAAATACCAGCACCTGGTGTAAGTCCCAGGGAACGTCCTCTGGGTGTTGGCTGGGCCATTTTCCTATTTCTGAGTAAGAAGGCACCAAAGAGGATGGCTATACCCCTCGTTACTCAGGGCGATCTCACTCACATAGTATTTGAGCGCTGGGTAACAGCTCTCCCACTTCAGATCCCATTTCCAGTACCCACACTAACCTCAGCAGAACTGTTATGAGGAATCAATGAAATCTGCGCTGAGATCGCCAAAATAAAATTGATCATAACCAATTTGAGCAGAAATCCACCTGATGCTCAGATTTTAAATGGTCAAAAAGGTATGAAGACTGATCTATCAGCTGAAATGCATTTAAGTTGTGATTCAAATAACATGACAATCA
>JAKSZP010009748.1:0-59492 GCA_022478985.1 Massospora cicadina
AATTAGTAGAAGCTCTAAAATGTTGAATATTGATGGGCTGAATGATAGTATGAGCTCATACTAGAAGTGATCAAAACCTCATAAGCAAAGCGCTACAAGCTCCTTTACTGATGATACTATTGGTTCCCGAGGTACCATATTTATAACAATGGCCATATCAGAGAAACCTTCAACTTTCTCAAAAATACTTAATAATATTTTTATAGAGTTTCACTATTGACAATAGTGAAAACTCAAATTTTATTCGCTGTATATAGGTATAAGTACAGTATGAAATAATTTCTTTTTTTATTTAGTTTGAGGACAACTAGAGCATCAACTTTGTCATCATATTTTGGTATCTACTCCAACTTTGGGAAAATGTGTATCTAAAGCTTTTAAAGTTAAAACCACCTGAACTCCTTTAGTGAGGTTGACTTTAATATTTGTCCATTTATTTAAATAGGGCCCTCTTGACGCTTATACACCCCCTTTTTTGTAGGGCCACACTTGTAAAAAAAAAGAAATTGGGCTTTTTAGCAATTTTAGTGGCGTAAGATTTATAATATAAATTAGGTGGAATTACTTTTCCAGTTTAGCATACTGACTCCAGATTACTGAAATATGCTAGCAGAGGGAGTGTGGCGTTTTAAATCAACTTTAACTGGATATTTTCTTCATCTTGATGCCAAATTTTGGCAGAGGGATGGCTGGAAATATGTATCCCTCCTCTATTGCCGGTCCTCATTTGCCTGATCTCCAGATCACCAGGAAATCTAGATAGCTCATGTTGGGCAATTTCTTGGGCAATTTACAGCTTATGTTTTTTGAACTCACAAAGCTAGAATGTTAACTCAACAACTACCCGTTGAGGCCCAACATTTCATCATTATTTTGACAATCAAAGCTATGCCTGATCTCCACATTGCTCTAATATTCCACTATATGGATTTTAAGTCCTTATTTGAGGATCCTAAGGGCTTAAGAGAACATAAGCAAGCGGATTCTATGGTTTAATAGTAATTGAAAAAGCCTCAGATTTCATAACAGCATAAATTGTCTCATATTAATCAGAAGCAAATTTGGTTCATAAAATATGTATATAGATATGAGAGAGTTCATATGATGTATCAATATATATTGAAATTTGGATAAAGTTTCAGAAGAGGCCACAAAACTCCATAAGCCTTGTAATCTGAAGTGCAGACCCCTAAGCCCCACAAGGTTCATGGCGGTGACTAAGCCACTGCCCCATAAATATCTCTAATAATTGCTAGATAATTCAGCCTCATGCTTATAATCACTATAAAATAAATAAACCTGCAAAATTAATCCTTAGATTTTAAATCATCCCTATTTTGGAACGCTCAATATCTGGCACTAGAGACAACATGGATTATACCTTAGAGCTTGGAAAGGCCGTCACATATGTACAACAGCTTCCTATGGTTAAATCTCAACTACTTACGTCCAGTTTAGAAACTCTTTATCATGTGTAGTTTACTATGACGCAAGTTTAACCAACAAATCCACAATTTTTTATATGCTGCTTCATCCTGAATAGGGGCTCTGACTGAAGACCTGGCAGCAAACCTCACCAATATATAATTAGGTGACGGTTTCCATCACATTAGATAATTAAGTACCTTATTCCTCACTTTTTATGGGTGACAACGTCAAGATTGGCCCTCTTCAAGGAGAATCATATTACTTGGGGTTGTGACTCATTGATATTTATTTATTGATAAATTCCAAATTATGGTGCTCATATAAATTGAGTTGATATAATCTGATGTTTCAGGGGTGATCCCTGAAAACCATTATTGCTATTTTGAATAAATTATATTTTCTAATATTATTATGGGTTGATACTAGTAGCAATATATGTTTAAAAGTTTACACAATAACTAAAGTTAAGGATAATTAATCATTTAGTTATTATTATTAGTTACAGTATACTATTACGTTATTGGAAACCTAAAATGAGAGTCTATAGTAAACTAGGCATACTATTACAATCTATTGCTTTTTGACTTACTTATCTACCTTCTACTCTTTTTATCTCTAGTGGTGCCCAACCCAAAAGGGGGAGCCGTCACACATCTTTATTTGCAAATGGGCCAAACAAAGGGACTAATATGAATTAAAAAATTCCTAATATAGCCCCTAGGCTATAAGCCTAGGAAGCCATATCAGAAGGCGAGGAAGCTTTGGAAAAACTTATGTCTGACGCCCGCTTTAGCTGGCGGACCATTGTGGACAACACATGGGTAGGGGCATCAGCGACATAGGGCATGAGGAGGTATAACTGCAGGTTTTCTTCGTTTATGAGGCCAGCGGTATCCATCGCCTCAACATATTGAGCAAGTTGATTCTCAGTGAAAGTGATGAGAGCTGGCACACAAGTGAAAGACTTAATGCGTTGGCAGGTTTGAGGATAGCTGGGGTCAAAAGAGAGGTTTTTGCCATGTTGATGCAAGCGTGGCTCACACCAAAAGTGAGCTATTAATCTCATATTTTTCATCTTCCTCAAAATTATTGGGGAATTGGGGATAGGAATACCCTCAACTAGGGGTTCCATCGCCTCATGGAATTGCTGGCGTAGTAGGGTGTTGGCAGGAGCAGCAGCAGCTTCAACTGCAATTTTATTTATATTTTTATAAACTGGAAAACCGATTTTAGGGCGAAAACGGCGGTGGCGTGAATTTAGAGGATTGACAAAGAATTCTTATAAAGCAAAATCAAGCTTAACATTATAAGCATGATCCAAATCATCAATCCATTTGAGTGCTATAAATTGATTTAAATTGGCTAGTGCTGGCCCAGCCACTGGAGTTGGAAGGTTGGTAGCACCTGATTGGTCGTTAGCTGTCAACCATGGCAGCTCAGCTGAAACTGTTTCCGCCATCAGCTCAGGGCGCTGTAAATCAACCAAATTTTTAAAATTTTTAAAATTCTGATTATCTGCAGCTTTGGAAGCCACTCCAGAATTTGCCAAGGCTGGGGGTGGGAGGCCTATCTGCCTTCTACTTATTTTACCTTTTTCTTATCTACCTTCTGCCTATCCTGAACTCTCTCTCAAATCTTACTTATAGCCTTCAAGCACTAAAAATACTGCAAAATTCTATCTAAATAAATACCATTTCTCATATAATCTATTAGTCATATTGAGAGTTCTTCTGCCCTTTGGAGCTATTAACCCACATGCACTTTAGGCCTAGACGCAACACAGGGCTAGTTAGGATTTAATCCACGCATAACAACAGAAAGATTAAATTCATGAGGAAACAGCCATTATTTGGGCCTTTTGCTTCCTCTTAATATTATTACTCTGAACTAGGTATATTTTTGATTGTCTTTCACTCCCTGGGAGGACAGTTGACCACCTGCTCACCTTGAAGGACAAAGGAATTGCCCAATCCTAAAACTACTCTTTACAACAGCCCTAGGGAAAGAGTTCTAGTTCCTACAACACAATGTCATCCATTAAGCCCACACTACAGTATTATCATTCATACTAATGTGAACCAGATAGGGGCTCACATTACGTAGCTAATAATATGCTAAAAAGATCAGGACAGTAACATACAGTTTTATCCAATCATTGCGCTTTGGCTTGGGTTCAGATAACACAAATCTTGAATAAATTTGTAAAAAAGGATTTTTACATTTTTTTGTTGTCTGGATGCTGGGTTGCGCCTCACCAAGGCAAAATTTAAGCTTTTAAGAGCCTAATTAAAGGCTATGGTGAGGCCCTGAAGATCAACTATAAAAGCTTGCGCCTGTCAATATTAAAGCTCACTTTGGAATTCTTCCACAAGGGTTCCTCCCTGTGGAGCATTGTTTATCTTCTTCTCAGATAAACTCTGTAAAGCGGCCTTTTTTATTCAAAAACTAGAATTAAGGTTGTGTTTGGGTTGTTACCTCGCTTACTTATTTGTTTTTTCCCCATTTTGAGGTGTTTTGTGTGGTTAGGTCGGACCAAACACTATTCATTTTGCAGTCAACGTGAGTTAAATATTTTATTGCTGTCAGTGCGCCATACAATTTTACATTCTATTGCAGTCATAAATTGGGATTTTCTGACTGTTACATAATTCCAAAGTCAATGTGCTTTCTGCATGCCAACTAATCTCATTTTGGCTGACCTCAGTGGTCACTAAGGTCCCAGTTGTTGAGGAACCAGCATTGTTGGGAGCCAGTGACTGATGGCCAACCCTGGACACAAAGTGATCATCAGATGGAAATACTGGTGGGGCCTCCCACTCACCAGAGATTCAGTTGGCATTGAGGGGACCTGTCCCAGCAGGGCTCCATCACCAACTTACAGTCCACCTGGAAAGAGGACAGCTGTCCAGTTGCGCTGGACCATGTGGCCCTCTCATACTCTGGTTGGAGAATGTGCCTTCCTGGTCAGGATGGGAAGACTGTCACCAACTGGGGCGTGAGTGTGGGGCACACCGCAGACAAGCTTTGGGCATGCTTCCTAATGCTGGTTGGGCTGCTTCCAGAAGCCCTTTCCTGAATCACCTTTGCTGATTTGTCCCTCTTCTGAGGGGACAAAGTTTTTTCCAGGTGAAGAATCCTGTGGTTCAAGGGAACTCGCCCTATAAAGCCCTCATGGTGATGGACTCCCACATTGGGCCACCTATTCTGGGGACCTTCTCTAGCGGGGGGTATGGTAACAATTAGTTTTATCCAATAATTGCATTTTTGGCTCAGGTTCAAATAGTCCAAAAACTGAGTCGCTTTGTAAATGTATTTCCATATCTTTTGTGTGGTTTGGCCTCTGGATTGTGCTTCACTAGGCCATTCTTTAGGCTTGTAGGATCAAAATAATGGCTCAAGCGAGGCCCTTAAAGGGCAACCATAAAAGGTCACACTCACTAAACCCAAAGCTCACTTTGTATCTCTTACCTTGAGTCCCTCACTGAAGAGCATTGTCAGCCTACTTTTTAGATAAACTTTTTTCGACGGCCTTTTTTAATAAAATCTAAAATTAAAGGTTGTGTTTGGGGTGCTACCTCGCTTACCTGTCCATCTTTTCAGTTCTATTTCAAGGAGTTTTTACATAGTTAGATCGTACCAATAACTAATTAAATTTTCAGCCAACTTCAAGCTGACATATTTTAGTGCTGTCAGTTCAAACAATTTTATTTTATGGCTGTTAGAAAATGGAAATTTCTGACTGTTACAAAAGAACCAATGATGTGATTTAGCCAGTTCTGTCAGCAAGATAGAGATCTTTACATTTCATAAAGTCCTAAAAGGCGCCTGCAACCACATTGGCAAGGGCCTCCACATCGTCACTCATGTACAGTGCAATAGTTTCATATGGCCCAAGCCATCAATCACCGCTGCCACTGCCACTTCCAAGCATTGGGCCTTTATAGGGAGTGATGTAACAATCAAGGCTATTCCTGATCACCACAATGCCACAGTATTACCTGCAGGTATATTAAGTCCTCACTTGATAATTTTAAGGCTTATGAGATTAAAATTGGCTGATATAGTGTATAAATAGTTGTTTTGAAAAGCCTCAAGTTTTCCAACAGCCTATAATCATTGCTAAGAAATTAAAAACGGAATCAGCTTTATAATTCAAAGATTTTTGTAGAAATAGTTTTCGTCGACGTTTTGCAGTATCACTTGACATTTGGAAATGGTTACAGAAGAGACTAGAGATATTAAAGAAGCCTCAGAACCCGCCATGCAGATCTCAAGTCTGCAAGGTTAAAGTGGTGCCCAAGCCACCACACTTAAAAATAACCACAATATATGCCTATTTACGTTACTTTTATCTTCTATAATCACTAAACAAAGAATAAATTAAATCAGCATAAACATTTAAATATCAAGTTATCATTTATTTTGAACGCCCAACTCTATGGGACCTTAGCCTCATAGACTAAACCTTAGAGCTTGGAAAGGCAATAGCTTATGTGCAACAGCTCCTTAGAGATAAAGCCAACTACTTGCATCTAGTTTAACTCTCCTTGAGATGGGTACTCTTTAAAAGCATTTTTCTCTAATGGAACTGTAATTACATATATGGTACTTTATCCTGTTTGAGGCTCTGGCTATAGCCCTCTTAGCATATATAGCTCAGCAACCATTGGAAGTGTCCATCACTTTTAGATCTATTTTCTACCGGAATCCTAGAATTACCTTTCCAAGGATTATAATGACTGTTATAACTTCAGAAGTATCAATAGATATGCTAGCGGATTTTGCACAGGGTTGACCCACTGAGAAATCAGGACCAACGATATGATGACTGTTGTCCATGACACAACAGGATAAACTTATAAATAAAAATGGAGCACTTGCTCCCACAGCCTCTTTTATTTAATATACTTATAATCATTGATTCTTCCTATACCACTTACTCTAACTCAATTAACAATAACCTCCTCTTAATAGCCCCTCTCACTTAAATTACAGCGGCTTAGATGATACCACTCTCATAGCTTAGACTATTTGGTTCCACTGATTCTCCTCATTTCAGCTGGTTATTCTTTTATTCTCTATCGCCCTAATTGTAGGCGATTTAATTTGTATACATCAAATGTCACCATCATTTAATAGAGACGATCCAATATTAAACCCATTATATCCAATAAAACCTCTTAATCCCAATATAGTCTTGTCTTGAGGCACTCAAATAATCATATCTGATATCATTTTTGGTAGATTCCGCCCTAGCTGTCCCACTATTATCATCTAGTCATATCAGAATCGCGACATTACCCCCTCCTTAACTGGAATTTAAGGCTCCTATTGCTTTTATGGTTGGAGGAACTTTGCGTGTACTCAGTTAATGATCTGACCACTTGCGGGATCCTTGATGGTATACACATCAACCCCCGTTTTCTCTATAATTTCGAACAGACCAGTCCAAGTACTGGCCAGCTTGTGTTTCTGCTCGAATCCATGTTGGTAATGGAAGAGAACCATATCACTGTCATTGAATGTCTTCAGCCCACTATGATGTACCTGATTGGTGGCCTGATTCCTGATCTTCTTGGCTAAGCTGAAGGAATATGCTTTGGTTTGCAGTCTGATCAGAATGTTTGCGAGGTTTGTCAAGTAGCGGTGGGGTTCCATTCTGCAAGTGTCTTCTACACATGAATAAAGTAATGCTGGAAGGGCCAGGTGTCGGCCATATAGTAGTTGGAAGGGACTCTTCCCCATGGCGGAATGATAACTAATGTTATAGGCAAACACGGCAGTGGAAGGAAGAGAACTCCAATCAGAAGGGCGATCCATTAGTAATTCTCATAGTATGTTCACCAAAGTTCCATTCACCTGTTTGACCATTCCATTAGACTCAAGGAGGTATGGGGTCGTCAGAACTCTGCAGATACCTATAAGCTCATTCAGTTTGGGGATGATGTGTGAAGTAAAGTTGGTTCTGTTATCAGTGAGAATGAACTGAGGAAAGCCATGGCGCTGAATAATGCATTCCATTACAAACTTAGCCACTGTAACCGCCCCCAAATCCTGTATTGCCCTTGCTTCAACCCAACAGGTCATATAGTCAATAGCCACCAGAATGTAATTACACTGGTTAGCTCCAGTTGGCAAGGGACCAATGACATCAACAGAGACTGTATGCCAAGCAAAGTGAGGTTTCACTAACTGGTATGAAACCTTAGGGCGGAAGGGCTTCTCAAATTGGCACTGATGGCAACAGGAAATAGTTTTAAGCACATCAAAGTTCATACTTATTTAATAGTACCAAGGGCGCAACAACTCCATTGTTTTGCGCACCCACCATGTCCGACTGCCTTGTGGGTGCTCATAATAATTCCTGGCCATGCTGAGGGTCACGGAAAAATTTACCGTAAAATTGATGATCTGCTTATACAATTCTTCATTCCGTTGGAAGGTATTTGTTTGCATTCATCCAATGCTTTAATCACTTGGGGTGGTTCATCGTCATACTTTCCGCTGAGCATTTTGTCAAATATTATGTCACTTATTTCTTCTGTAACTGCAACTGTTGGCAATCTTGATAAGCAATTGGCATTTTGGTGTTTTGCTCCTGGTCAATGAAGAATTTCAAAGTCATAAGCTTGCAGCTTAAGAGTTCATCGTGCTAGCTGCCCATCAGGCTCTTTCAGGTTCTGCAACCAGCGCAATAATGCATGATCCATTACAACCTTAAACTTTACTATATGCAATTAGACTTGGAACTGTTTATACGCATAAATCACCCTAAGTACTCTCACTTGGTTATGGTGTAAATTGTTCATGGCAATTTAAGCTACGACTGCAGTATGCCACGGAGTGCTCCTCCCCCTCATTGTCCTTCTGAGACAGGACTACCCCATCAGCAAAAAGTGATGCATCCGTCTGCAATATAAATTCCTTATCAAAATTAGGGTAGCATAACATGGGCGCACTAATCAGTGCTGTTCAAAGTGTATCAAAGGCACATTGGCACCATTCCGTCCATTTGAACATGGCATCCTTCTTTAGTAGCTCAAACAGTGGACCACCAATGCAACTGAAGCTGGGTATGAAGCGTCAGTAATAACCCACCATCCCCAAAAAACCTGAATGTCCCACTTACTAACTGGCTTAGTCATCTTCTGGATAGCCTCCACCTTGGCGGGTTGGGGTCTTGGCCCAGTTGCATCCACCACAAAACTGAGGTACTCCAGCTGATCCTTGAAGAAGTGGCATTTCCGGGGCTTAATCTTAATATTGGCCTCAGCCAGTCGGCGAGATACCTCTTCCAAATGGGTAAGGTGTTCAGTGAACATGCGAGAGAAGACATTAATATCATCAAGGTACACAAGTACACACGACAGCTTCATATTGCCCAGAATGGTGTCCATTGCTTGTTGGAACATAGCTGGGGCATTACATAGCCCTTGTGGCATGTGAGTTGGGTGGAAAAGCCCTTTGGATGTGATTATGGCGCATTTTTCTTGTTCTGCCGCAGGCAACTCAATTTGCTAATAGCCAGATATCAAGTCCATTTCCAAGAAGTAGCAAGCTCCACCTAACTGATCCAGTGCATCATCAGTCTGCGGCAGAGGGTAAATGTCTTTTTTGATGACACTATTGAGCTTCCAGTAGGTGATTACTACACAGCTTGTACCATCCTTCTTTTTAACAACTAGGACAGGCGAAGCCCATGGACTCTTAGATGGTTCAAGCAATTCCTGCTCTAGCAGCTTGTCAAACTCCTCAGTGACGACTTCTTCAGCTGCCCTCGATTGGCAAATTGGCTGAGACCTGATGGGGGGATAATCCCCAGTGTCCAGTCAATGAACAACCCCCGAGTGCACCCCAAATCATGATTATCAGCCGCAAAGACCTCTTTATATTTTTGAAAATAAAGCTTTCAACAAATCCTTCTGATCTTCTGATAACCCCATATAATTCTCTCATGGCACAACCGCCATTACACTGGGAGGCATCTTGATGGGCAGACCAAACTCATCCAAGGAACTGGACTCGTGAACCTGGTTGATCTCCTCAACTGGTTTCAGATGTAACTACGCTATAATCTGATGCCAGCAGCTTCGGTTTGGGCTGTTCTGAAAATTCGCTATCAATATTTTGATCTCCCTATGGCTTAGAAGTATGATGCCTGGAGCCACATGGGGCTCAAGCTGCGATTGCTGATAAGGCCCAATGATCTCCCTGTAGAGCCCAGCTGGCACTTCCACCACTAACTCAGTGTCTATTATTACTTGGTGTCCAGAGGGAATGGATATAGCTCCAACTGCCCTAAGCGGTAACACCTTATATTCATATAACTGATGGGGGAGGGACTGAGTTTTCCATTTTAATCAATGATAGCACACTGGAATCACCCCATCGCTGTAAGCAAAGTTGATTTGTCCCATATGCACTGAACCCTTTGGCACTACGCTGGAGGTAAAATAGATTTGGATCCGCTGTCCCAAAGTAGTGAGGGTCTTTTCCATCATGTCAATGACAGCCTCATAGTGTCACATTAAAGCAGTCCCAATCAACAGATGGTAGTTGCTATTTGGTAATACTACCACCGGAGCCACCACAATAATGGATCCAAACTACAAGGGAAGCGCGCTATACGCTCCTTCAGAGACCGTGGTTTCCACTCCAGAAGTCCCATACACCATCCTGTGGTCTATGTAAGGTTTTAAAGATAACTTCGCCACCAACTTAATGGAGACAATGTTAATAGTAGCGCCCATATCAATTATATCTCATACTCAGGTTTTTGGCTACCACAATGTCACAGTAGGTGAACTCTAAGTAAGATGAATGCCAGCTATTTACTACGTGTACATTCAGAGGTTCACGTTTTCCCAGGAAATTTATAATATTCACACCAACTGTAGGGTACTCTGTTTTAATAGCATTAAATGGAAGGGCGACCTCTACTCCTCTTAGAGACAATGCATCTGCGAATGGTTCTAGCTGGTCTGACGGACTTTGGTCAAATATTTTAAAAGAATAAGGCTTTGGCTGCTCTAGAAACCTTGTGTCCGCCATTTCTTTAACTTGTGTTTGAGACAGCACATTTGCTCCCCCAACTGACTGTTGGTAGAGGGAGGTATCGTCATACTGGGAGGCTTCTGCTGCAATTAATACAGTTGCTTTAGGTGGTACATATGAATTTGAGATAGCGGAAGTGGAGAGTCCCATTTCTACTCCGCTCTGACTTTCCCTGATAACTTTGATCTTGTTGTATGTAAGGGATCTGTCAATTAGGGCACCATCATCCCATGTGCCCAGTGTGACTGCAACTAAAACAATTACTCCATAGGTCCTACGTCTGTGCTTAATATAGGTTGACCCATTTTGAAAGGTAATCCAATGATGATCAGCATAACCAGACCCACATTAGTAGAACGCCTGCTGTCAATCAACGTATTTAGGGCCAAAGCGGTATTTGGTCAGTTGTCAATTGGCAAATATGGGAGGGATGTTGGACTGCGGTGAGTAACCTGGCAAAACCTGCACCAACTGATTGATTCCCCCCACATGATTAAGGTCAGCAACGGTAACAATGTGAATCTGTTCAATGTTGAGTGGCGGGAAAGTTACAGCTAAGCAATGTACAAACTGAACAAGTTTAAGAAGAGGTACATCGTCTTTCAACAACGGGGCCATGACGTTGTAGAGCTCAGGGTATGACTTCACCACAGAGCACATAGCAATTCACACATCAACTTCAGATAAAATCCCTGCCCCAATTAACACGGGGCTTCCACCATAAAATGCTCAGCAAATGCGGTGAGGGTCTCATTTTCGCTGAAACCCAATGGTCATAAACTCGGCTTTCTGCTGCAACATCTTTGCAGTTCCACCAAACAACCATAGCACTGTCTCCTTAACTTCTTGGTAAGTAACGGAACTATCTGGAGAGTAACAAATGACTTGATCAGCAATTCTGCATCCAAGGTTGAGATCAACAGTTTCACCCTTCACTGGTCCAAGATTCCTTCAGTTGCAAACTCAAAACTGTCAAAAGAACCCATGAATATTTCCATCACGATCAAATGGTGGCAGCTTGTCACTTCAAACTTCCTGGAGCAGAACATCTTGTCTTTTGAGCACAGTGTTAATGAAAGTTTCAGTTCCTCATATGAAACAGCTTCAGCATCTCGTGCAGATTCATTACCAGAGCAACCGGACTGTGACATAGCAGGCAATTGGGTATTATTATTTATATAACTGATCAATGGGCCCCCTGTAGTGAGCACCACTGTTATAAAATTGGCGGTATCAATAGATACGCCAGCGGATTTTGCACAGGGTTGACCCACTGAGCAATCAGGACCAACAATATAGTGATTGTTGTCCATGAAAAAACAGAATAAACTTATAAATTAAAATGAAGCACTTGCTCCCACAACCTCTTTTATTTAATATACTTATAACCATTGATACTTCCTATTCCGCTTACTCTAACTCACTTAACAACAACCTCTTCTTAATTACCCCTCTCGCTTATATTACAGTGGCTTGGACTATACCACTTTCATAGCTTGGACTATTCTGTTAAGCCTATTCTCCTCGTTTCAGCTGGTTATTCTCTAATTCTCTATCGCCCTAATTGTAGGTGACTTAATTTGTATTCGTTGAATGTCAATATCACCTTATTTGGAGGCGATCCAATAATAAACCCATTATATCCAATAAAAACTGTTAATTCCAATATTACCTTGTCTCAAGGCGCTCAAATAATCATATATGATATCATTTTTGGCAGTTCTCTGCCCTAGCTGTCCCACAATTATCAACTAGTCATATCAGAGTTGTGACAATGACCTTACCAGATCTCCACATTATGTGTCCCAAAAGTAATTTTAATTTTTTCAGATATTTATCTCATCAGGGTTATCCAAATATTTAACTAGAGCAGGTAGTAAGGAATGGTGTAGCTTGAGGTAGGTCTTTGTAGCATACTGAAGTGTAGTATAATATTGATAAAGTGTTCCATCCCTTTCACCCCAACAAAGACTTGTAAGTTGTGATTAATTTGTTGGTAAACTCAGCAATGGCTCCTTTTTTTCTGTAAATGTAAGGTCATAATTCTATTTTCTAGGTAGCAATTTTTACCTGGGCTGGTAAACTACTCAGCACAAAGCTTTTAACTTTAAGAAAAACCTCATTATCCTTGGTCAAGTATGGCATAATTAGTTTAGACTCTAATCAACCAAAAAGTTTATTAAAGAGGTTGTTTTTTTAATTTTGTCAGTCCCATGTAATGTTGCTTTGAGCATCTTTATGAAACTATACTTTTTATTCTAGAAACTTAGAAATGTTATTGGTATCAATACTTTGTAATTTTTAAAGTTTAGCCTGACTACAGATGTCCCAAAAGCAGCTTGATATGACTTAATAGGATACCCATATTGTTTGTCACAAGAGCGCATTTTTATTAAGCTTAATTTTATGGATTATGTAGTGTTGGTTATAAGCCCTTGGCTCCAGATATCAAGGTGGATTGAGTCATACATCCTTTTAGGTTAAAGGGTTCAAACCGCAAGACCCTGCCCCTCACCAAGAGTTTTGACCTAGGGCATACACTGGATGAGAGGTAAGTAGCTGAAGCCCCTCCCCGCTTGCCACATGACTTCCCCCTACCCATCTCTCAGCCCACCCCATACAAGTCTCAAAATCTACAGATTTATATTTCAGAAAATCAACTACTTTTTTTAGTTTATAGAAATCCTAGAAACCCCAAAACCAAGGCCCCATAACTATCCCTCAGCAGGCAGTACAACCAGGAGCCAACCTGAAAGGGAAAATTCACTTACAAAAGTCAATTTTGAGCAAAAAGTCTAAAATAAAGTGCCTAAAATGGGATAATAAACCTATCACTCCATTCTTAAAAATCAAAAAGTGATTCATAATTTGGAATTTGGGAATACAACCCAAAGATAGATCTAAATTTTTTCAATATTATGGTGAAATTTTTGTTCAAACCCATTAAAAATTGGATTTGAATTGGGAATCCTTCCCTACAATCATACTTCAGCTTAGCTGTTTACCCCCATCACAACATATTACCCAGCCTCTGATAATTGGCAGGGTATTGGGTAATTTTTAACAGTTTTACATTCTGTTTGAATAGCCATATATATTAAAAAAATCTCCTTTTTTATTCATTTAAAATTTCAACCTGTACTTGGGAACAAATCCCAAATCTGCCATTTATCCAGTTCTCTCTCTGAGAGAACCTCCTCGCACCCCCATGAAACAGTGCACGTTGTGGTGATGGACATTTTGTGGGTTCTTTCACACCCAAAAGGGAAGACATGTCTTTCCTTATCATGCTGGGTTTCTAACAGCCAACCCAACTGACAAATCTAGGACAGTGAGGCCAAATACTCCAGCATTTTATGTTCACTTACTTCCTGTATAAACAACTGCAATGTCTTATATTTATAAGTATATGAGATTATGATTAATAATCTTTCCATTAGTAGCTTGATAGATGCCTCTATTGGCCGCTAGTTGACCAGTGAGCAACAAAGCCATGTCAAGCATTTACTATAAGAACATGCTGACATTTTCATGACCTCCACTCATGATTTTAAAAATCTGATGGCGTCCTACATCTTGCTGAGATTGGTGACGCTAACCAATCTGCCCTTGTCCCTATTGGAAGATTAAGGTAAAAAAATCTCAGGAGAATGTTTAGCTTAATCAAAACTTTTCTTTTTCGTTGCAATCACTTTTGCATCCTATTCAATTCAAGACTGAATCTAGTTTGATAATCTCACAAAGGAGATTAGTCTGCGCCCATGTCAGGGAGCAGTTGGGCAAGCAAGGTAAGAGGAGCAGGTGGAAGGCCCGCGGCCTCCAACATTCGAAAACGCCCTGGAGAATCTGGCAGAATAGACAAAAATCTTAAAAGACTGGCGGTCATGATTTCTCCGGAGATACTCGCATGGCAAGCACAATGCAACCAGTACATCAACACGCCACACTCCCAACCACTTTCATCGGTGAAATTTGGAGTCCGTGTGTATCTGGACATCCAAAAAACGGCCTTATGGGAAAAATTTTGTGAAGATGTACACAAAATTTTCCTGACTGCAGTGTACATTGCACCTCACTCCATGTCACGCGGTTGGCTGGACCTAGGCTTCAAAAGCAAAAAATCAGCAGATGAGGGTGCAGCAGTGTGCATAGTGGTCGACCTCCCTGAAGGGCAATGGGTCATCAAAACCAAATGCACCAGATGGACAAAATCAAACCAAATTTTCCTCACGTTTGACTTTTTGCCTACTACGGTAAAATGTGACATTTTGGAACAACACCTGAAAGATGGTCTCGCCATATACAGTGAAATACAATCTTTCAAAATGCAACGCTTCACGCTGATGCCACACCTGTGCACAGGCAAAGCCATCGCAGTTCTGACCCCAACTGAGGAGATCGCAAAGGACCTAACCCAGATCCCACACTCCACTTTTATCAATATTGCAGGGCATACCACCCACCCATTCTGGGTGACCGTGGACAGCGCGCCCCCCATTTGCACCCACATTGATGCGTTCGGCCATAAGGCGCACGCATGTCCCATCAAAGAGGGCGTCACATTCCAAGAGTACTCCTCAGCGGCCATGGCCAACGGAGAGGCGCACTATGAACCAACCGCAAGCACCAAGTAGGCTTTCCCATGGGGAGCACAAGGCTGCTACCTATTGGTAAAGCCTATCTCCCCACAAGAATGGAAGAAGGCCAAGCAGCTCCTAGGGCCGCGGCCAAGGAAACGGCCAAGGCCACCACCGCTATCCCACACTCACAATGCCAGGAGGACATGGAAACCTTTGCAGCAGAAGCAACTTGGGAATCCATCAACCAATCAGATTGGGAAGCCCATGCCAAGTGGGCCACTCAATCCGAGGATCTGATGGGAGACTTGATCTCACCCAATTGTTGCACCCAAGCTCTGGTCAAAACCGACTTGTGACCTATCCCAACTGAAAAAAAAAAAATTTTGACCCACTCAACGGTGCACCAAACTCATCCACACCGCAAAAAATTCGTCCGACATCAGGAAAACAAAAAGCGAAGGCCAAAGCCAATGTGACTCTTTCCGCAAAAATCAACAAAAACTCTGATGGCGTTGCTGCTAACACCTGCGCTGCTGTGAAAGCCTGTGGGGACCTAGAAGAGGCTGGTGGGCCCAGGGGCCCACCCCCTCGCACCTAAGGTGCAATGGGGGAAATCTTCACTCTAGGGACGTTGAATATCGCCGGACTCAAGGCCTCCCCATCCCAGGCTAGGAAACTGAGTTTTTTACAACACAATTTACCCGTGGATATCCTGGCCATCCAGGAGTCCCACTTTCCATGAGGTTCCGAGGAAACTTGGAAAACAAGGCTCCTCCAATCCCTATCCTTTTGGTCGAAGCACTGTGGGGTACTAATATGGAAAAATAATTTTTTCAAATTTGTATCCTCAGAAACATTCATAAATGGCTGAGTGCTCATCGTCACCTTCTTGTGGGCTGATGTAGCACATGCAATCATCAACATCTATGCCCCAAACGGTGCACACGAGCGTTGGTAATTTTTCTCATCAGTCAAATCTCTCCCGCTACCCCCTGATTTTTTCCTAGTTGGTGACATGAACTGTTGGCTAACCTCACCATTGGACCGGTGGCCTCCCTCACCCCACGCCCCACAGGGTCACGTAGAACTACGCGTTCTAAAGGCCACCCTTGGGTTAATGGATGCGCTGCCATGACATGCCCCACTGCTCAAAACCATGACGCATCCCCACGTCCACAATGG
Organism: Massospora cicadina; assembly: GCA_022478985.1. Taxonomy (NCBI): domain Eukaryota; kingdom Fungi; phylum Entomophthoromycota; class Entomophthoromycetes; order Entomophthorales; family Entomophthoraceae; genus Massospora; species Massospora cicadina. The sequence goes on from JAKSZP010009748.1 coordinate 16,245, forward strand.
CCAATTAAGGTCCATGACCCGCATTGACCTTATTCTAACGCTGGCAAAATTCCAACCCCACATCTCCCACTTCATAACAACAAAAATGGAATTCTCCGACCACCAACTTGTCTCGATAACCTACCACTTACCTGTCACAGTTGCTAAGGCCCCACATTGGTGCAAAATCCGCCCCCCCTGAGCTCGCATCGCCAGGATTTTCCACGTGGGTGGAAGAGGCAACATTGCCAAAAAAGTTTGTTGCACCATTTTGCGCGGACCCCATTTCCACATGGTCAAATTTCAAAGAGGATACCATCTTCCACTCTCGCCATCTCTCCTCCAGACGCTCACGAGCCACATTGGCGGTTATCTCGCGCGCTCTGGCAGAATTGGCACACTTGGAGTCCAACATTTCAGCTACAGGATACAGCCCTCATGGGGCCGGAAGTGGGTGGAGGCAGCCGCCCACCTCAACGCACTCAAAAGGCAACACAAACATCAGGTTTGTGTTCAATACAGGGCCACACGCATCACAAAAGGCGACAAGTGCACCGCATATTTCTTTAAAAAAATTTTTGCACCACGCCAGAGCGTGGCCTGCAAACAGGTGCAAAGACTGGATAATTCTATTGCGGATACACCGGCCAAAGTGGCAATTGAAATGCAAAAATATTACTCTGAGTTGTACTGAGCTGAACCAATTCAGCCAGCTGAAGTGGTGGAATTTCTCAACTGAGCCCACATCCGCTCCATTTTCTGATACACAGAAATAATGAATTTGATTACTCCAAACAAAATATGGACAGCCATTCGCGGTGCACCAAACTGAAAATGCCCAGGCCCAGATGGCATTCCATATGAGTTCTACAAAAAATATTTCAAATATATATCCCCACTTCTGCTTGCCTCACTTAACCAAAGCCTGTTGGAAATGCGCCTCCTACCAGGAGGACATGAGGCCTTTACTGTCACACTCTTCAAGAAAGGGGATAAGCTTGACTTAGCCAACTGGCACCCCATTTCTCTAACAAACATAGACACCAAAATTTTAACAAAAATTATGGCTAACCGATTAGGGACTGTAGCATCTGCCACCATCTCCCCAGAACAATTCGGTTTCATCCCCAGAAGGTCGATTTGGGATAACGTGCACTCTGTGGCTAATGTATGTCAGTCCACAGCCTCTGGGGCACTTGTATTCTTGGACCAACAAAAGGCCTATGATAGAGTAAACTGGGAATACCTAAGGGCCTGCCTCCATCAAATCCGCCTACCCCTCACTTCATCAACTGGGTGATGCTGCTCACGGAATCTGCAACAATGGCAGTGTGTGGCCCTGGCTTCCTAACAGAAGTAGTCCGCCCTCAAAGGGGCTTGCGACAAGGGGACCCCCTCAGCCCACTCTTATACAACTTCAGCCTTGACCCACTACTGCGAAATGTGAATGCCCAACTCACTAGGGTCCATGTGCCAGGCCAAGCCCAGTCAAGATATTGGCATTCGCAGATGATTGTGTGGTTGGGGTGTCTAATAATCAAGATGCATGCGCGCTTGAAGCTCTCATCCAGGAATATTCCCGGGTAAGCAACGCGGCACTGAACGCCTCCAAAACTGAAATCATCCTCCTTGGTCAGTTTCAGAACTGCTGGGCCCCAGCAATTAGTTCCCAACCTGGCCCATCTGCTCGCCCACGTCCACGCCTTACTAACTCAACACACACCGCTCCACTGATGCTCCCATTCGTGCCACGTCCTACCATAGGACCGGTGCGCCATCTGGGCGTGTGGATGGAGGCAGGCGGATACGCGTCAGCAGTAATGGAGTGCCGTATTCTGGACAACGTGATGAAGCGAATCGCCTCTCTCAGAGCCCACCCTACTTCCCTTACTGGCAGGGTTGTTTTAGCCAACTCTATGCTCCTCTCCAAAGTCTGGTTTGGAGCCCACGCCATCCCCTGCTCCCCAAGATTTTTCAAATCTTTGTATGCCCTGCTGCAAGGATGGCTTTGGTCAGGCCGCCCACCACCAGTACGGCTAGAAGTCATGTTTGGCCCTCATCATCATGGTGGCATGGGTCTGCTTGACTTCAAAGCCCATGCTGCCAAGATCCTGGGCACCTGGATTGCGGCTGTCACCGCTCCTACACTCCCATCCCAACACTGGTCCTGCGCAGCCCGCTCCAACTTCTCCCGAGCCTTGGGCCTCAACAATCCATCGAACCCCCACTCCCTGATGAAATACTTCAAATCACACACATCGGCCACAGGTCCTCACGGGACAAAAACCCACTACAAACGAATCCTACTCTCCATGCGGAGCGCAGAGTGGAGAATTCTTATTAGCAGACATACAACCCAAAGAGGCCGCCCCTCTCCTCAGTTCACACAAGAGTTACAGGGGCTACCCATCCATGATGGCGTGATCCCCATTTGGCCCCATGTCCTATCCAGGGTGGACTACCTGGACATGATGGACATCCCTTATTCCATTGAGACCCAAAAAACAATCTGGAAATATGTAGATCACCCTCTGTTGCAGCCTCAAGTCCGCTCCCATGTGTGGTGCTGCCTGAGGCGGGTGTATCATACAGCTGAGCGCTCTAATGCTTTACACTCATCCTGTGTCGTGTTGGCCAGTATGGAACGCTGTTCCACTGCCTGGAGAAGTGCCCCACCTCTAAAGTGATATGGCGCGAAGTTCAACGTCTGCTGGGCCAGGATCAAACGCATCCCTTCAGTATGTCAAGAGATATGTTTTCTCTATCAATGGCCTCCTCCCTTCCACCCTCCCTCCGTGCTCTGGTGGTTGCAATCGCCATGTGGATCATCCACACGATTGTCTTAGATGCCATTGCAGGCTCCACCCCCACCCTCCCAGAAACTGTCCACAGATTCTGGTCTCATTTGGTGGACCACTTTCAAGCGTGGATGTTTGGATACCTCCCACCGCGTCACCGACAGCTGGTCTCCTCCTGGTTCCCAGTATGGTTCATCAAATCAGATCCCTTCCTCCACACGTGCTCAATAATGGCTACGGCCCCTTCACACGTTCCTCCCCCTCCCCATAAGTGGCGTTCCCGCTGGCAACAAGAGATTGCATCGTTTCTCTGGGGTGCCTCCCCTGGTACTAAGTTTATCTGTCCTGAGTCATATTTGGAAGTGTCCATACCATGGTCGGCCTTCCCCACAATAAATTACATGTTTAGCTTAATCAGCTTCTGGAATATGCTTTATAGTGCCTTCATAAATCCCTTGGGCCTCCTCCTTCTTGCTATTTTGGAAGAAAGATAGAGTTTATTGGGTGGTTATGGATTATTAAAGGCTCAACTCCATGATTAAGAACAGTTACCCTCTGTTCCAGATCAATGACATTTTCCGCTTGTTTGCCAGGTTCAAGTATTTCTCAGCAATGGAATCACTAGTTAATACTGGCAAATAGAGAGGGCACCTAAAGATTATTCTAAGTTCAACAACATAGCCAATTACGGGCTAATTGAGTCAACCTGGATGCCCCAGGGCCTCTGCAATGCGCTCACCACCTTCCAATACATCATGGACAATATTCTGGGAGATTTAAAGCTGTTTAGTGTTCTTGTATACCTAAATGACATTGCTGTATATGAAAACCTTATAATGACCAGCTAAAGCATCTCTGGGAAGTCTCTAATTGTCTCAGAATGTCCTCCAAATAGCACAAGCTTTTAAAATGCTTCTGTTTTAATCTGAGAGAAAATCTCAGGCATAAGGTCTCAAAGCATGGAATTTAGTCCATTCCAAATAAAGTTGCATCCCTTGAGAGGATGTCACTACCCTAGAGATTCATGGATTTTTTAATCGTTCCTAGGCATGGTGGGCTATTATAATTAAACTATCCCTCAGGTTGCTAATTTAGCCAAGCCCTCGTCCATATTCTGTATAATAAATCCTCCTAAAATGGTGGCCTGACAAAGCTCAGGCTTTAAATATGCTGAGGACCTCTTTTGTACTAAACACATTGTTTTTCACCTGTTTTTTGACATGACATTCCTGCAGTTCACTGATACCACAAACGTGGCAGTCAGGGATATTTAAGAACAACATGATGAAGACTAAGTTGACCATATGGTGGGTAAATACATCAAGACTTTAGTAAGGTTAAACAAAAATACAGTGTCACTAAACATGAGTGCCTAGCTGTTCTATTAGCAATAAAACATATCTGATTGGGCCTATATGGAACCAACTACATTATTATCACAGACCATGCCTCGCTCCTATGGTTACAACAATTAAAGTACCCTGACGGGTGACTAGGGAGAAGGGCGTTACAATTAAATAACTTTTTTCCATTATCCAATAATGTGTGAAAAATTCATCAAAATGCAACAGGCTCTTGATGATGCCAATGCTATTAGCATTAGCCCCTGAAGATAACTGACTATATGATCTAATTATACGGCTATATGAAGAGAATAAGAAACTTGAGATCTAAACTGAGTTAACAAAATGATAAAACTTACTTAGATTGAAGATGGAATGCTATATAAGAAAGTTAAATAGAATCGGCTATCCAAAATTAAGCACTTCATCCCATATCAATGTAATCCTTAATAATAAAAAGTCGATTTTGGGGAAACAGAGCAGTAAAAAGACTCAAGTTGTTTAAAGAAATGTTACTAATAGAATTAGATGTTCAAGACTATAGAATAAGCTTTATAGGGCTGCAATTTGTCGCACACAATGACAGGATACCTCATTAGTATCAACATTTAGTTGTGACTTTTTCAAGTTCCTTTTATGTGTCTTCATTGATGTGGTGAGTCCTTTTTCCATTGGTATTCATGAGCAAGTATATCCTATTAGCAATAGAACACTTGTCCATATGGATCAAGGGTATTTCCACTCCTTCTGTCACCTCAATAAATACAGCCTATTCCTCATTTAATCCATTTTCTTCATCATGGAAAATTCCAAACTTTAATTTTGGGCAATGGACTTAATTTAACCTCACAGGTATTCCAATAATTAAACTCATTTTTGAGATCAATTAAAACTTTACCACCCTGCATAACCATTAATTAATGGGGTGAAGAAAGCGCTAATGAGACTCTTTTTCAGTATAATGCAATATGGTTGCCTCTAATCCTATGCGTTGGAACCACTATCTAACCCGGCCACTAGTTTATTAGATAAGCCACCATTGCATAATACAGATGTCCCTTTTTTGAGGCTTTATATATGGACGTTCACCTTGGATGCAAAATAGTGTACAACCCTTGATGAATTCCTTGATACCAAAAACTCTGAGCTAACAATGATGAAATTAGCGGATGAATTTTCTAAAAATTGGCACTTATCACTCAGGGAATTATTATAATTAAAGCCATAATTGTCCCTCTCATCTGCCTGACCTTCCTTGCCAATGTATAAGAAGGATACCTGATCCTATCTTATCATCATTAAATATTAGGCCAGCAGAGCAAGCTTAACCTCCTTTGGACACGGCCCTACTGCATCATACATATGGGGAAGACTGAGTAAACCATTGATTATGTTACATTAAAAGACACTGGTCATACCATCTAGTACTAAAAAAAAGACACTGGTCATTTGAGTTCATCACTAATTCCTATAGCCATATGTTTCCCTCCAACAAAATTTCGAGGGGGACATTATCAGTATTTGAGGTAGTAAATGAAGGAGTTTCCTGCTATTAATTTGGACCACAATAAGCCAAATCTTAAGCCCTCTCTATAAGAACCTACCCTGAGGGTGTTGTTGGGAAATTTAATCAAAAATTACTATATGCACAGGAAACTGATGGAGACACCTTCTGGAATCGACCCTCAGCTTCCAAAATCATAAACAAGGGCGAATTCTATAATTCAGTAATAAAGACTTCACTTACAGAAACCAATAGGAGAAACCTAGTCATTTGATTTTAAAGGACATATAAAATCAGTATCATAAGGAGCCATAAAGGTCTTCTCAGCATTGTGTACCCACTCGCATTATAAAAATTAAATCCTTATAACCAATTAATGTAATATATTTACCCCATCTCATTTGTCTTCATTACCCACTTGACTAACTTACAGCTTTGAGCCCCATTATAACCTCGACTTACAGTTTAGAGAATTGATAAAGTCGAAATTGAGATAGTGGATCAACTACTTAAGTTGTTACTTATATCCAGATGTAAATATGTATTGGGTTTTATGCAAACTTCATATATCAATGCACATTTAAAAGCGTAATGTGCCTCCCCTTCCAGTTGTGATTCTCTCTTTCTCATATGAGACATAAAAAATTTTAATAAGAGGTTTCACTTCTCACTAATCAGATATTATAAGTATTATTATTAATTGCTATCACACTGAGAAGTACTTAAGCTCTGTAAAAATGTAAAATAAAGATAAAGTCTAATTCCTAAGTTCTAAGCTTTATTTCTTCCTCTCCAACAAGGATAAGTGTAAGTTTATTTGAAAACTTTAGTCTCATCTATTATAGGAAGACGTATTTACTAGGCTATTGCGCCTGCCATATTATAGGAACTCTGGGATTATTAACAAGTGAGAAACCCAACTATCCTGAATTCCTACAATTAGTGCTTAGTACCAGGGTCTCATACATCTTAATATTATAACTACTAATTTGGTGAAGGAAGCACTTCTAGGTGCGCCGCGTCAAGCTCTCAATAATATTAACAAAATGTTTGCTTACACATCAAATCTGTACATACCAAAGCTTCTTCCAATTCAGGATCTAATGCTTAACCCTTAACCTAATACACCTTACTGACTTGGACGTCTCATCCACTATGTAAAAATAATATCACATCAGATTCCTCAAGGATAAACTAAAAGAAAATCTTGTTTTGCATGGGTGAACTTGGACTATTTGATCTCTCAGAATCAAATTAGTCAATAAGAAGGTTCACATAATTGTTGGTAAACTAAGGCTTACTTTGAAGACATTAAGCAAAGCTTGCTTGATGAGATCCTCTGACCGCGCCAAGATAATTACTGCAAATTAGTTTAAAAGAAAGATAAATATGCGCATAAACAACTGGAAGCTGACTCTCATGGGCTACGCAAACTCCAATCCAAAGTTCAAGCTCACATTAACATAATTGAAACACAATTAGAGGCTCTGCAAGGCGACAAAAATGCCTTTTAAATTCAGATAGTCACTCTAGATTCCACCCTGAAGTTCTCTTCAGAAAACTTATATGGCAGCACTTATGATTACACCAATTCTCCTTCTGTATAAATTATAAGTTAATTGGTATCTCGATCTAACTCCTCTGACACTCAGAGAAAAATGAAGAACTAGTTGAAATGAAACAATACCTCCTTTAGATAGCTCTTATTGAAGCTGAACACATTGTTACCTTTGCTGATCTCTTCTAGGTAGATGCTCAAGAGCTATCAGACGTAAAGATGCTTACTCTTAAGGTGGCAACAACTACCATCCTGTTGCTACTTAGCATAAATATCCTATGCCACTGCTTAATGAAAGAGTGAAGGAGTACTATCAATCATTACATGACATCTAGAAAATACTAAAGAACTATTGCCGCACTTATACGTTGTTCCAAGAAATTTTCTCAATGCCTAAAGTCACACCATACTTAAACACCAGCATAACTTTATAGGCCTAATTACCACTTTCTTAACTTGTAAGTAGCTGTAAACACTCAGAAAAAGAAAGGTTGTCCAAAGATAGGTACACAAAATGCCAAACACTCATTTTACCTGATGGCAAACTTCCCATTTACAACCCAAGACACAAGTGTAATGAACACAGAAGCCATAAAAAGATCAACCAGGAGACTATGGTGATTTTGCCTACCATCTGATGGCCATATAGATATGATATATGGCTCTGAGAAAACCTTGGAAGAGTACAAATTGGCTAACATGAGCATACCAATCAGATCAACAATTCTGAAAGGGGTTGTTGGAATCGGCGCTTAGGCGTTATATTTCAAGGGCACAGGCTTTTTTTTTTTTTTTTTTTAATTCTCAAATAAATAAGGTATTATATGAAGACAGACGCCTTAGTAGCCTTAAAATAGGACAACTTTACCAAGAGAGGGTCTTATTATGAAACAAAAAAAAGAACAATGTAAATTGCGTGCTCCAAAAGGCTCACTTCTTCACTAGATGATATCTTTTTCTAGGTTCCACCCTATCTATGTAAGAAAAAAGATCCTATTCCTCTTAGAATTCAGTCTTATATCCCCTTCTATCATTCCTATTGGTGCTTTTCAGGTGTACTAAGCAGCACTCAAAAGTTTTAGATTAATTAGCTAAGACTCAAATTTAAACTAGTTGAACAAATTACTAAGGCTTAACAGATTTCCATTGTAGTTTTAATCAACTAATTACATTACAGAATCCGGTGGAAAACCATAATAAAATAAGATTCCTCCTACAAAATATTTTATGCTGGTGTAAGGGACAAGAATATGGATAAGGGTATAGGTAGCAGAAGTGATCATATTCACCATGGTTAAGAGCCTAAGATATTATCAGATTGAGGGGATAGAAATTGCACTGGGGGTGATGGGTTGCAATCCTCCAGTTTTATGATTCTCCAACATAGGGCCAGAAGCACCAAGATAAGTTAATATAACTTCGTCACTCCTTAAGAAGTTAAGGTCTGTGCGCTTGAGACTCCTTATAACATTAAATCCTATTTCTAGGTATTAGTGAAATTTGGATAAAAGCCAAATATTGTTTGAACTGATGGTTAATCAAATTATTTAAACAGGGGTGAAAAAAAATCATATGACAAACAACATACACTCAACCTCTTAATCCTAAGAGTGCCACATTACTCCAGACAATTAGCTTCACAGGAAAGCAAACTGGATTTACATGAACACAATACCATAATAACTGATGAATTTATTCAACGAACATAGCCTAACACACAGAATTTAGAAAAAGCTTAGCTGCAGGCACAACGCGACACCATTGTACTACTGAGTCACAAAAATCCTTATGCTCAATCCTGGTCAAACAACGAAAGATTTAGCTTTAAAAACTCCTCAGTATTAGGACACAAAACTGATTCTCTTACTTGTCCAAGACCTGACCTAGATCCAAAAGGAACGTGGAAAGTGTTCCTATTCTAATCCTCTTCTCCAAAATTACTGAGGGGGCTCTGTCAGATATAACAATATCTGCTCTCTAGTGGAGAATATTGGAGCATCGACCCTACCATCATATTTCCCTCCCAAAACTACCTCAGGGACAATCTTAATTTTGATTTTATTATATCAAATTATTAATAACAAAAATTTAGGTATAGAGTTCACTCTAAAATTAGCCCCTATCATAGGCTTCAGGGGTGTTTAAAATTTATGGCCTTTTTCTTGCTGCCTGATTAGCTCTAATTTTTAAGACCATCATTTTACAATAATTAGGATGTCATCTACCTTGCTTCCAATTGACTAAAGCAGATCTTAACAGATAATTCTTTATCTATGTCTGATTGGTTACAGCCAAAGGAGTTATGAAAAAGTACAATCCTTGTTTAAAATTCTGATTGGTTCCAACTATTCCATTTGATCCAACTTATATATGGTTATTAAGCCTCAAAGGCATGTTTTATTATATATTTCTAATTTAAATCTACCTTTATGATTGCAATTCATAACTTAGATTAGTAAATCAACACCATAAGCTGTTACCAATATCTGGATATAGCTATGTATCGAAAGGTGCACTATATCTATAAATCAACAAACCATCAGAAGAAGTGTAAAGTGTATCCCCTTTTCACATGTGATACCCTAACAAAAAAAAGCACACAAAATTCTTTTAACAAGAGGTTTCACATCTCATTAATCATTTTAAAATTTCTTGAGGTATGCTGACCAGGGGACAGACATTACAAAACAGAAGCTCAAAAACTAAACCAACCAAAACTTGAACTGAACGCCCTAACCAAGCATTGGACACACAATAAATGAGAAAACAACCTACCAAGTGGCACAGTGGCGAGCCGCTTATTCCACCATGGCGGAGGGAGAGGGGGATCAGGCGGATCATTGGGTTCAGCATTGAAGAAGTGGATGAATGCTGATAGCAAGGGGGTCGGGGCATCCGCAGGATGAGAGTCAAAGTAAAATAGATAATGGTTGAAATTTCAATTTAAGCCTGGAGCATAGCTCTATGAGTTTGGCAACATGATGTTAAGCTTAGATTCGGGAGTCAGGAAGCTGGGCTAATTTTGCAATGTTGGCTCTAGTGACATGTGTGGATGAGGAAAAATCTGCCTGTTAAGCGATATGTTTGACAGTGGTAGTGGCAGTTTCATTGAGGTGTTTGATTTCATCTTTTGCAATATCATGGAAATTGTGGGGGGAACAGGGTGATGTGAAGCCCTTCTTTAAATTCAGCAACAAATTTTGCCACAGCTTTGTGAAGATGACGATTTTTAGGTGAGGCCACTATGGCTTTGGCAAGCTAGTGGTCGTTATTGGAAAGGGGTAGCATTGGGTTTAGGGACATATTGGCTGGGCGGAGCTGGGGCATCAAAGTCTGATTTCATATAATGTTTTAAATCAATTGGAAAATCTAGAGGTGAGAAAATTACCAGATTTGGTCACTTCTTCCAATAAATTCCAGAGATTTTGGTTGACTTAAATTGATTCAATGATAGGTGGATGTGGTTTAGTAAGTTTTGGATCGGGAAAATTTTTGGATTAAATATGGGTCCAAACCTGCTCCCAATTTGTTTGCATGGGTGTATATTGGCCATCTTGGGCTTGGGCTGCTAAATTTTATTTCTGATTCATTATGCGCTCATCCTGGGGGTGGGTGCAGCTAAAATCCCCACTAAAACGCTGTTGGTGTTGCCTAATGGGTGGAGTTAACCGTGTTCACAGGGTTTGAATTGTATTGACGTGCTAATATGGTACAACTCATAGAAGAGGTGAAAAATTGTGCAACAGTTGTCAATGTGAGCCCAAAAGAAATGGTCAGGTGTGGATGGGATATATGCATGCGGTGGGTTGTGCTGGGCCATGGTCAGCTGGTGGGGGAAATGGTAGCCATTGCCCAGGTGCTGCGAGGCGCTCAGCACACTTGGGACAATTAATTGGAGGATGGCGTCTTTGCCATAAGTGAACATACTTGACATCAACTCCTCATATAGTGTTTGAGGGGGAAATGTGAGGGGAGGTTCACAAAGGTCACCACAAGTGTGGTATCACTTGGGAGACGTGTTCAGGTGGTGTTAAAGGATGTGCTTTTGTATTAAGGGCGTTGCTGCTTCAGAGGCCGCGTTCTCTCAGTGGGGGAGCCTATATCAAAATAGCCCTTTTAAGGGCTGAAGTATATAAATCCTGCTGGTGCAAAGGTAGCATTTGCCAACTCAATTTTTGCTTTGTCGGCATACAGGAAAAGATGTCCATACTCAACCTGGAGGCAAAAATGGACAGTGGATCAAGGTCAGTCTAGGGTGGGGGCATGTTGGGTGGACTTGCACGAGGTGTAGTACTAAGTCCTTGGAGGGACAAATTGGCCAGTTGTATCTGGCGGATTGGATGAACCAGTCCGCTCATGTTTGCCTGCTGGGCAGTAAATGCTAGAGGGTGGAGCACTGCTGCCCCACACTGAGCAGCAGGTGGTAGATCTGAGGACATAGATTAAAATTTTGGTATGGTGAGGCAGCAGTGGAAAATTATCTGTTTTTCAGAATTTGCTTAGAAGTGATGTCAAGCGGAAAGAAATGTGATACATTTAGCTTTTAATCAAGCTTATAATCTAGGTACAATTGCTAAATCTCTAACAAAAATTATCTTATAGATACAATAATTATACTAATTTTCTAAGGGTAACTTAAATATTATAATATTGGTAGCAGTAAATATGCTTTTACTTAATTTCTTCTTGGAAACTGAAACTAGCAAATGGGCTTTCTAGATAAAATAATTGAGGTTGGTTTAAACAAAATTAGGCATATATGAAGAGAAGTAGACTTTTTATGAAGTAAATGTATTATTCTAGACTTTTAAAAGTTTCAAAACGATACATAAGACATTCATTCATGATCAAGTTAAAATATGTTATAAATATGATAGGTTGTGAAAAATTGTAACAAAATAGCACACTTCTTGGTAAAAAGATATATAGCTATATTTTGATAGTCACTGCACTTGTATCTTTCTATAGATAATGGTCAACCTACTATTGTATTATAATCTATATAAGCAACATTGACCTTAAATTTAACTTGTAATGATGGGGCTATCAGTGATTCTAAATAAAATTTTTAGATATCTTAATATATCTAAGCATAATCTTGAACTATAATCGAAAAGGATTTTGGCCATGAGTTTATTATATTTAGAATTTTAGATTTATTTACTATAAATACCCCAGTCAAGAGTCAAAAAATCTATTGGCATAAGACCAATGATTACTAGAGTATAGTTAATTATAAGAAGAAATTATAAAGAGCCTATAAAATGTATATAGAAAGAAGGTATAGGCATAAAAGCATTGACAATAAAAACATAAAATTTAGTAAAATAATCAGCACTTAGGTAAAATTTAGGACAAAAACTTATAGTGCTGAAGTATCCCAAAGGCAATTTATTTAGACTATATCTTTGTGAGTTTGATATTGAATAATTCAATTTTGATTTATAGTTATTGTTAAAGTTTATAAATATGTTTTTACCAAGCAATGTATAAAAACAAAGGTTATCTTATTATAATAAGATAAAAGTTATAAAAATTGTTTTATGTAGCTTATTTTATAAAGCAAATCTAATAGGAGAAACTTTACCTATTTAAAGATATGGAATATTCTGGTGCTGCTAAATCTTTTTTATACAATAAAGTTTATTAAGAAGCTATAAAGTACTTTATAAGTCTGGTATATCTACTTAGATACAACATTTCTTAGATAGAACATGAAGAAATATCATTTTAATGTAGTTTGTTTTTATAAGTACATATATGATAATACTTGTTTTGGCTACTTATAAAGATATAGTATAGCTTTTATATGGTTTTTATATAGGACTTTTCATACTCTGATATTATATAATTTTTAATTTTATTTACTTGATATGGCTGACTTGAGGATGATATCACACCAGTTAATGGGGAAATTAAAGTCAATTGTAAAGGAGAATAAATTTTGGTAAACCTCCATGTTCAGTGTTATGATAGACCAGGAACTCCATGGACCACCTTGTTATCTGCTATCTTAGTTTGGGGCATTGGTGTCATGGAGCATGCTGATGATTATAGTAAGACTGGCCTGGAACTCTGAATGAATGAACACACAGAACTTCACCCAGAATACCTGAGGTACAGCCATCTATATTGACAAATGAAAAATGAGAAAAGCAGCTGTGAGGACCAACCCAGGGATTTCCATAATTAGAAATCATTGCCACTAAACGTTCAATGGGACTCCAAACCTTCACAGGTAAATTTTAGTGTTTTTATTTTTTTATTGAATCTAAATGATGGGAAGAAAGAAAAAGGAGTGGCAGTAAAACCTGTTAGGTTCCTCCGCCTTATTAGTTCACTCACCAAGATGGGGACCTGAGCAATGACATATACCATTAGGAATCAATTTGCAATTTCAGCTACGCCAAATTTTCATTTCAAGATTATACACAGTGCATTCAAAAAGTTCTGGGACTAACTTTTTAAAGACACAACTTTACAAATAAATAAACTTTCTTTTATTATAATTTAACATACATCCTTTCCCTCTCTATATATATTTATATTGCTAAAAAATTGTTAAAAGGTATGCACATAGTTCCTATTTTGTATAACCATGTTTAAACCAGCTGTCACATTCTTCTGAATTGTCTCTACTTTATCAAAAGGATGAACCTTCAGTGCCACCTTCAAATTAGAGAACAAAAAGAATTCAGACAGAGCCAAATCTGGTGAATAGGGTGGATAATTATAATCTGAAGGTGGCACTGAAGGTTCATCCTTTTGATAAAGTAGAGACAGTTCAGAAGAATGTGACAGCTGGTTTAAACATGGCTATACAAAATAGGAACTATGTGCATACCTTTTAACAATTGTTTTAGCAATATAAATATGTTTAGAGAGGGAAAGCTCATATGTTAAGTTATGATAAATGAAATTTTATTTATTTGTAAAGTTGTGTCTTTAAAACGTTAGTCCCAGAACTTTTTGAATGCACTGTGTATGACAATGAATTAATTTTGGCTTGGCTAGCTGACTCACGCTCAAACTTTGCCATCAACTTTCCCTTCTGCTACGATTTTGCTTGGCAGATTAGCATCACTTTGTTTGGCGGATGAATAGGGGCGCCCACAGCCAAGCCACATACCCTGGTCCCACTTTTTTGGGAAGTGGTTTGATGCACATGTACCAGTCATAACAGGCTCACAAACGCTAGGGATCATGAGCTACAGTGGATGTGAATTACCAAGGCTGAAACTGATTTATTCAATTTCCTCTTGGATGAACCCAAATTACCTATCTTGGCGGAATTTTAACTGCCTGAAACCTTCCATAAGTAAGAATCTCTTTCACCCCTCTGCTGACGAAGAGCCCTGACTGCCGCTACTTCCACACACACCCTGTATTTGTTATACCAACTATTGGGTGGTTATCATGGTGAAAGATGTGACTCTCAAAGGGATATGCCATCACCGAACTCTCATCCACCACATGGGCTAAATCACCCAAGGTTACAAGATGAATGGCTGCCAGCTTCTTCCTTTTTTGAATCTGAAATGGGAATAAAACCTAATTAAAATGCAGAGGCTGCTCCCCAGACTAACATTACCCTTCCCTTGTTGGGATGGGTGAGCCTCACACTGGGAACTTGAGAAAGCGCAATATTCTTATGCACTTTTTGAGCTTGATTACCAACTTGGAGGCAACCTTCAGCGGGGTTGGTGAGGAAAATCCAGGTGTGCCTTGTGGAAGGCTTCCACTAAAACATGGCTTTTGCACAAACATGAGAATTAACCCAACTTTTTCATATGGAGAACCCTTCCATGCCACCAAGTACTGGACTGAGCGGTTCAAGCAACAAGATGCAAAAACAACATCCACCTCTTCTTCCATTGAGTCTATAATCACTAATGGTCCGGATCCATGGGCGGAATGCCTTTAAAATGCAATAGATGGGAAGCGTGAAAGCTGGGTGCTGTTTCCAGTGAGCGGGGAGCGCCAACTGTAAAGCGTCATTGCAAAAATCTTCCACAACCTCAAGTGGACCTAACTGCTTTCTCGCAAACTTCTGCAAGGGCACCTTCATATTCAGGTAGTGGGTATTTAGAATTACTAAAGAAACCACCATGATTTCATGAGCGGAAAGGCATTTCTGATCCACAAACCGCTTATAATAGATAATAGCTTTGGTCAGATGCTCCTGGATCAGGAATTGGGTGGTCTGGATCTTCTGCACATGTGTCACTGCTTCAGGGACCTCATGGCGAAGCCACAGCCCAAGGGTAAATAAGGTGTTATACCCCAACGTGGCCTCTTAAGGCGAACCTCCTGTGGAAGTGTATGAGGCTTATCATAAGTAAACTGCGCCAATGGAAGGTCATTCGCCCAAGTATCCTGTGTGGCAGGGGCATAACACCGGAGGTACTTCTCAAGGATCTGGTTGACCCACCTCATTTGACTGTCCAACTGAGGGTGATATGCTGTATAGAAGCACATATAATTTTTTAAGATAACTAGAAGGGCAGTCTAGAAGTTCTCCATAAACTGTGGCCCCCTGTCACTCAAATTTCCAGCGACAACCTGAATATTGAGAAGACATGTCGCACAAAAAGGTGAACTGTTTATTCAGAGGTGATAGTGGATCAGTAGATAATATACAAAGAAACTTGGTAAAACAGTTTACAACCACCATAATCGCGCTTTATCACGGGAGCTATGAAGCTCAACAATAAAATCAACATCACGAAGCCCATGGGCTCTTCGCCTACTTCAAGGAATGTAGAATGTTGTTTCAACCTGAGCTTGTAGATTTCACCTGTTTATGTAATGCAACTGGCAATCTATGCCAGAATGTCTTTTAAAACTCTGGCCCGTTGTACGTCCACTTCACCAAGTCAAGATATTTCTTATTGCCTGAATTGCCCACCGCCGGAGGGTCATGATGAGTCCATATTACTTCTTTTTGAGGTTGAGGCTTCACCCACAGTCCTGATCAATACTAAATCCCCCTCCTCCAGCGAATAATGTGACTGATTATTCATCAGCAGCGCCAGATGGTTCAACAACTCCAGGTCCTCCATACAAGCCATTTGAACCGCATACATGATTGACCAGAGGCACATTTAAGAACCCAAACCGCCGCAAATTTTGTGGAAGGAGCAATAGAAAGGATTTTCGTTGGTAGAATCACCATAGTTAACTAATGTTCATCACCTTCCACTTGACTCAACGCAGTGTTGCAACTCAAAAAGTTGTGGAGAATATTCAATGCACCCTTCATGAACTTGTATTTATAATTGAAACTACTAAAGTCACAATATATCCAGGCCTGACAATGCGCCAGCTTCTGTGGTTTTCAATATACATAAAATCCTGATGATATGTCCGCACAGTCACCTCATGATGCACCCCTGGAGAAAGTACCGCCAGTGGATAAGAGACTAGGACACATAGGCCAACTGCTTATCATAGATGGCCCAGAGATGTTCATACAAAGTAATCTTATGAGAAGAAATATGCATCTAGGTGCTCCAAACAGTCATGCCCTTGCAGGAATACAGCCCCCAGAGTGAAGGACAAGGCATCACATGCTACAATAAACGGTTTGATGTGATCCGCATTCTTATGAACAGGAGGCGCTAAAAACACCTCCTTGATGGCATCAAACGCCTGCTGTCACCCCTTTTTAAGAAAATGGAACATTTTTCCCAAGAAGGGGATGCAGCGGCGCGGCCAACTGTAAGTGGGAGGAATAGTTTTTATAAATAAATGATTGTACCCAAGAATCTCTAAGCTTCTTCTGGGTTTTGGGATTGGGCCACTCAAGTATTGCCTCTAGATTATTGGAAGGAATGGCATACCTATCCTTCTGGACCACATTACTGAGGAGGTAACCTCATCCTTAAGAAACTCGCACTTGAAGAGTTTCACATAAAATTTGTCCTTTTTCTATGCAATGAACACGGCATCCAGGTCCTTCTCATTCTGCTTGGGGGTGGGGGAATGCACGTGTATATCATCATATATGCCACTACACAGGAGAACTGAAGGTCACTCAGAACTTTATCAATCTTCTTCTAGAATGTGACTGAAGAAATTTTCAAACCTAAAGGTATTACAAGGAAGTAAAAATTCCTCTTCTGTACAAATTGATATAATCCACTCCTGCCCCTTCACCACACAAATCTTATTGAATGCGTTCACAAGAGCAAGCTTAAAAACACTGTGATTTTTCAATCGCCTGGATAATTGTCTGATCTAGGGGAAGGGGGTAGGTATCATGGACAATTATGGTATTAAGATGTCCATAGTCACACAGGGCCATAAGCTGCCATCGCTCTTGAGCAAACTCTATGAGAGAGGCGAATTGCAAGGTCTTTTTAAACGCCCATCCTTTAGTGAGCATGTCATCCAACCACACCTTCAGTGCCTTGTTCTCATGCTCGTTATAGGGATATAGGAAAGCTAATATTGACTACATCACTGTCAAGCATAATGTTAAATCATGCTCAGAGTGGGCGGGAAGGCGTTTTGCCATGTCTTAAATGTCCTGGAACCTGGCCAAGGTAGGGTTAAATCCGCTGTTGGCACTGTGGGGGCTGGGGGGTGCATCAATAGATCCCACTGCTCCCACTGGAGAGAAAGTTTTAATTAGTGGATTTCACTTTTCGCATGGGAATTCTCAAATGACAAAAGGTTGGGCTCCAGGTCAATATGAACTTGTTGCCACTGCTACCAACTAACCCTTAGGATAAGGGTAAATAATGAATCTGACACGCAGTAAACTGGTTGTAGAAGCCAAACCCATCTACCAAAAATGGTTCATCCGCAACACTAGGTAGCTAGTCATTGAGGCTGACAATGCATTCAACACTGAGGCCCCTAATGTCTAAATCAAAATCCTCCCCTGTATAACCTGAGAACTATTAAAGATCTCATAGGCTCCTGTGACATAAAGAGCCTCAGCAGAGACCACGTGAGCATCCAACTGAATCATGACTTGCAAAAACAAGTAAGCTTTATCTTTTTCTTCATCATTGTATGATACTCACTTGGGAGTGAAGTGATGCCCAGCAAACCTCCCAGCCTGTTTGAAGGATCTGAGGTCATGTCCGCCTCTCTTAACAAACCCAACGTTATACACCTTCTCTGGCGATACCTGAGGCATAACTGGAGTACTAAAAATCTCCCCTCAAGCAGTAGCGTCAACAGTGAGAATACAAGCATTATCACCCCTCATAGTGGAGGGAGGAGGCAAATCATTATCCAAGGATCAAACAATACATCACGCTTGTGACTTGTATCTGCCACTTTCTTAAGTAAAGAGGAAACAATAGGCACACCTCCACTTGACCTGGGGGTAGACCTTACGGGTGTTTGGGCCAAAGAAAGTATTTAAACCTGGCATGAAACCGATTATCCGCTGAATGAACCAACCATGCAACATACCCCACTATAGCCCACAAGAGAGTTTTCCATTCATACAACTGAAAAAATGCAGCACCCCATCCATAGGGAAGGGTAAAGAAGGATGAAAATTTGGGTCACTCAATTATGTCATGGAGCATGCTAAGAATTATAATATGAGTGGTCTGGAACTCCAGTTGAATGAACACTCAGAGCACCAGCCATAATACCAGAGATACAGCCGTCCATATTGGCAGATAATAAAATGATAAAATCAGCTGTGAGGTCCACCAAGATATTTCTAAGATTATAAATCATTGCCATTAAACGCTCAATGGGGACTCCAAACCTTCACAGGTAAATTTTAGTACCTTTGTTTTTTTTTGAATCTAAATGATGGGAAGAGAGAAAAAGGAGTGGCAGTGGAACCTGTTAGGTTCCTCCGCCTTATAAGTTCACTCACCAATATGGGGACCTGAGCAATGACATATACCATTAGGAATCAATTTGCAATTTCAGTTACGCCAAATTTGCATTCCAAAATAATATGGCAATGGATCGATTTTGGCATGACTAGCTGACTCCCGCTTAAACTTTTCCACCAACTTTCCCTTCTGCTACAAATTTGCTTGGCAGATTGGCATCACTTTGTTTGGCGGCTGACTAAAGGCGCTTACAGCCAGTACACATATGGCTGACTCTACTGAGTTGGGAAGTGGTTTGGTGCGCCTGTACCTACCAGGGATGGGCTCAAATTTGCTGTTGATAATGAGTCACACCGGATGGGAAATCCCACACCTTAAAAAATTACTCAATTTCTTCTTGGTGGAACCCAATTTAACTACCTCAGAAGAAATCAAACTTCCCAAAACCTTCTAAGGGGAGAATCTTTATCACCCCTTAGCTGGCAGAAAGCCCTGACTACCGCTAATATCACCCCACACCCTGTATCTGTTATACCAACTATTGGGTGGTTATCATGGGAAAAATAACGCGTCTCTCTCAGGTATATCCATCACCCACCTCTCATTACACATGGGCTAAGTCACCGTAGGTAATGAGGGGGACGGCCTCCAGATTCTTACCTTTCTGTGTCTGAAATGGGAATAGCTTACAATTAAGATGCATGGGTTGCTCCCCCAGAGTTTACAATCGGTGAGATATGCCAACATAGTCATTAGTCATCCACTAACCAAAGCTCATTTACATGGATTGAACTTAAGAGGCAGTAGTCATTGAGTCCATATTCTTCCACTTAGGCGCACTCCCAATGATTTTATTTACTTATAGCAATAAAGTATTTATATTAACCTTGTATAAAGTTGTAAGAATTGGTACTATTAGATTTTTAATATCAGACTAAAATGTAAGAGTCAAGGGAGTTAAGTTTGCATTAGTCAGCACTTTACGGCTCCTGTGAACCACCTGAGGCACCAAGTAACTAGTACTTATATCTTCTTTAAGCCTTCATATGAGGGATATACCATTCAAGCTGTGCATGTTGCCCATAATAAACACTATAATGCACTTTATGCTTAAAATTAAAACCCTAACTATGCTTCTAAAAAAATATACATTAAAAAAGGATTAGGAAATAACATAATAAGCCATCCTCAAACGGATACATTGGCCTATATAATTAGTTTTCATTAACAAAAATCTGCCCTGTTCTTTTAATCCTATAACATGTGGTACTTTGCCATATTAAGTTTATTATTTAATTTGTATATGGAAATGGTTATATTTAGAATATACAAAAATTGTGGGTGAGAGGAATGATGGATGTATTATGCCGAGCTTCTCCTTAGTATAGCTCTTTATATCTATTTATAAAAAATCACAAATCTTGAAACGCTCCATATGCAGAGTTTTTGCTCAAATAAATTGGAAAATTATAATTTGATAGGCTATTGGTAAAAGACAAAATGATCGCTAATATTAAAATTTGTAAAATTAAAAAATGGTATATTTGAACAATATTTGGATGAAAATAAAATAATTTTAGAAATTTAGAAAAAATGGAGAAAACGGGATGTGGTATAAGATAACTCACTTGTAGTAATATCCGCCTCTTTTTAGTGGTGCTTAAGATTTTATCTGCATAAGAGTATAATTCTCTTAACATACAAACAGCTAGTATTTGTGTGGATAGGAGCATTCATATATGAAAGAGGTAGGAAGTGTTGGGATTTTTGCTCATATTCCTAGCCAGCTAGATTACCAGGAAGCACTATGGGATAATTCCTAATGCGAGGTAAATTGGAAATCAGTTGACCCTGATTTTGGGTTAAATATGTTTGGGGGATTTTGGGTTATTTACCTGGTCAGATCTGTCAGGGATCAATCTAAAAAATGCTTAAGATCTTGTTAGGCAGAGTTGCTGACAAAATAAAGGCATCTGATAGCTGATTAACTATCAGATGTACTGATTGGGATTGGTCAGGTTTCATCACTGACTGATTGGGAATTTGAGGAGTAAGTTGCAAGGCGAGTGATGCCATCTGAAACTAGCAAATCGATTAGCTGGTTCACGACCTGCACTAATGGGTAACAAGTCCCATTACCTAAGCAGGTCGCTTGTCAATTATGGGTGGTTCGCATGGATCAAGAGAAAAACGTTAGGGACATGTTTTCTGACTCTTTCCGTTTTAGGTCTTGAGGATGTCCAACAATGGAATCCTGTCCAGGATGGGAAAACCCATTGCTGCTGAGACAAGGATGGGTAATTCAATGGCAACGGCTGCCGATTCATCAAAGAGGTGTCAACTGAGGGTTGGGCGCCTTATCTCCCACTATTAATTCCCTAAAATTCACCAATAAATACATAGTTTATAGTTCAAACAGTATACAGTAGATATACCTATCACTTTTACTAGAGTATACAGTAGGTATACTTAGTAAACTTTATTGGCATCCATTTGTTCTATTCTTTCTCAGGGATATTAACGCTGTGTGTGATAAATGGAAGACACTTTAAGGAAAAGAGTAAGGATCTTAGTGGTGATCCAGAGAAGAAGTGGAATCAAATTGGGGATTGCTGCTGACTGTGTGTCAAACCAGAGAAACTGTCAATGGTAATCTAAGAGAGATCAGGTTAGACGGTATGAGAAACCAATCCCTATTTTGAGACATCACAAGTATTCTTAGAGGAGATACTGGCTGAGATCTAATACTTAGTTTCAACTACGGATAATAGTCATCATACTACATTCAACTGACTATATCAGCTATTATACAATGCAGAAGAATTGCACAAAACCCAAACCTGTGCAAGTAGTTATTTATAGGGGTTAATGGCCAAAAATAATCAAAACCCATAAGCTTTTACAAAGTGTTGCTCACTAAAGGGGTTTAGTTGAGTAGAAGAGATTAGAACATGATGTCCTATGAAGATGTTTTTAATTCTGGCAATATGTTACTAAGGAAAATAACTTTAATGTTAATGGAACGTAAAATGGATCACATTCATTGGCATTTAACTTACTCAGAAGTGGAGTTCTGAGTGAAGCAAATTGAAGATACTCAATATTTGGGAAAGGACTTGCAGCCTAGATATGGAACTATCTAGAGCTGCAAGTAAACCTGTTCCACCTGACATCTACCTGAGATGAAGAGTATCAGAAGGGCCAACTTGGGCTGAAATTGGGTCCACTTGAAATAATCCCAAGGAACAGCAGGATCAACTCAAGTTGAAATTGGGTCTACATTAAATATTCTTGAGGAGTGAGTGTTTAAATAAGGCATTGGATGAAATAGAAAGCAATCAATTAAGAGTATTGGATTGCCATACCAATGAAGATATGAAGTCAAAACAGGAAACGATTTATCCAAGATAATGGAGAGAAACATCTGACTCAATAGCACTCAATCAATGATCAGAAGATGCTGGAGATGAGTTCATCAATTCAAGAAGAAATTGGATGAAGGTAACGAGTCCAGATCAACCTGTGTAATTAACAGATCATTTACAGATCCACCAATAGACTTTATTTCCAACTTTTTGGATGGCCATGAAGGCCAAAAATAGTTTTCAGGAGAAAAATAATCTTAAAATCAAACGGAACTGTTGACTAATGAGATACAAAGATTCAAGCATCAGTTGTAGAAATATGGGATGAAATTATGATCTGTTGGACGAATAACCAGTCAGGGTTAAATAACTAATATTTAGAGTATTGCCAAAGTTGGCAAGTGTGCCAGTATGTGAAGAAACAGCGCTGCTGGCCGTATAGTTAAGGAGGTCAATACTAAAATAATTGGAAGTAGAGGACTTAAGATATAAAATTGCAATTTTCCCAGAGGACTTCTGAACCATTAAATGGTTATGTTCTGAGATTTATGTAAGTCCCAGAAGAGGACCACTGAACAAGTAGATGGTTAAATCTTAAGAGGATAAGATTTTGAACCATGATAACTGGTAGGTTAGAGTATACCTAGGACCCAGTTTAGATGAAGGGGAAAAGAAGGACCTCTGAACCTTTTTGTAGGTTACAAGTCCCATTGCAAGAAATACAAAAACAATTAAAAGATATAAAATTCTAAATATCAATTTTTATGGTCCATGATTTTTGGACCTATGATGAGATGGGAAACTGGCCAGAGATGAATAGACTGGTGGAACGAGTTAATAGAATGCTGGCTGCGATGCTGAGGAAGCTGGTCGCAGGAAGAACTTCTTTGTAAGGAACGTACCTGAGTTTGGTGACGTTTGCCTATAGTATCAATCATCATATGGTGACAAGTAAAAAAGCCATTTGAGTTGTATACGGGAGGAAGGCCGCGTTGCCACCAGTTTTATATTTGGTGGTGGAACCAACATTGGGGATGAGTGCTGAGCAGTTACTTTAATGATTGACAAATATCCTGATTGAAATGCAATCTTAAGCGTTCATTAATACTTTTTTAGAAAAGGATACAAGTGAAAACAACGGATGATAAGAACTGACTGGCCTTATCAGAATACCAAATAGATGAAATAGTTGCATATTGAAATATGCATGGTTTTGGGAGAAAAAACAAATTGAATGCGTTGTGGTCAGGTCCATTTGAGATTATTGCCAAAACGGCGATGGATGCTTACTCCATCAAGAACCTCTTGGATGGAAGGGTATTAAATTGAGTCCATGCTAAGTATGTAAAGCAATGTATGTATGTAAAAAAACAAAAATGGAGTTCCTAAAAGACCACTAAACCATTAAGTTGGTTATGTACTAATGATTAGGTCAAGTCCAAAAAAACCTCTGAACCAATTTAGATGGTTAAGTCCAAAAAAAGGACCTCTGAACCATAGAAAACTGGTAGGTATAAGAATACCTAGGGTCCAGTTTGGGGAAAAAATAAAAAAATGGACCACTGAACTAAAACAAGGTTAAGTCCCATAGAAAAAAAGAAGAAAAAATAAAAGATTGATAAAGATATTGGGGAAAAAAATTAAAACTGCATAGAAAAAGCCGATATATTTTTATAAATTTTTATTTTTATTAATTATCCTCAATTGGGGATGATTTCGCCTTTGTTGCCTCTTGGGGGAGGGAGGATGAATCGCAGTAGGAGTGAATAACCCATCAAAATCTATGCGAGTTTGGACGCTAGCAAGGGCTAGACCTACAAAAAACCAAGCTTATTGATCAGATGAAGATCCCTGTGAGAAAGCAACTAGGGGAAGGGAAATTGAGAAGTCGGAAGAAGCCAATCACAATACCTCAGAGAGGGGAGGGAAGCAGCAGTACAGGAAGAGGCAGTCAGTGAATAACCCCAGGTAATCCTGATATGGTACCAGAGCTGAAAGATTAGTCTTGAGCACTTGTCAATGGGCTTCATCAAGAACACTGGACATATGGGCCAGCAGTGAACAAGGGATACTAGATGGGGGTTGACAAATCATGCCCCCTATCAAAGCCATCAGCAGAAGATACCAATGGGATGCGCCAGAAATGAGATAGTCATGCAAGGAGTGAAATCCTGAAAGTGACATTTACGAGCTTCTTGGAAGCTGAATCAGAAAGAATGATGGAAGCTGGGAAAGGCTGGAAGCTTTGTGGCCCAACTTTAAAGAATTTGGACAACAAAGCGAAGAGCATGTGCTGCAATATCCTGATCTAGGATACTCTCAAGATTGGAAGAATTCAGAGCTATTAATAAAGCCTTGGTGACTTGGGCCCTTTATTCTGCATAGGGGAGTTCAAAATGTATGATGTTGCTGATGGCGAGTTTGGTGGCCAAGACAGCTTATTTGTAGTATTGACTGATTCAGAAGAGGAATTCTGGAAGCAAGTCCAACTTGGTGAGGAAGGAACAATCACGAGTGAAGGGCATTATTTCAAGAGCATTAACAATGATGTTAGGCGCATCTGCGAAAGGAGCCAAATCCAGTAGAGTGTCAAATTCTAACTCTGGAATTGATGATAGAGGAAGAATTGGCCGCTAGTCATTTGAAATGATCTCTAACCTGGTTTCAGAGGGGTAGTTACTGTTTCTGATAATTCCACGAAAGGACTAGCCACTGGTGCCAGACTAGAAGTATGAGTCCTGTAAGTACTGTAGAAGAGGTTTCTTTATGGAGCCCAACTCATCTTCTGGAAGAGACGAAGATCTTGATCAGACAAACTGTTGAGCAGCTGTTGGTACCGCGACTTAGAATTTGACATAAGAGCTGGATGAGAGGGGGATGTCGGACTTATAATATAGTTAACATTATGCACTCAACAATCAATTAAGCCCTTATTTGGAGAATTTAATCTCAAAATTAATGGGCTAATCTCTCCAGAGAAGAATCAAGAATGATATGAGCCAAGAGGTTATGAGAAAAATAATAAGGGTGAATATAAATGAGCATTCTTAATTAGTTTGTGAAATGAACATCTATGGCAAGAGTCTCCTATCAAGGAAAAGGAGAAAATCAGAAAATCAAGGACGCCAGACCAAGATCCTGAATATGACAGCAGGTCATATGCCCTGACGGGGGAAAACTGGATCCTGGGATTAATATTGTCACAAGCAAATTGATCAGCTCAGCATGACAGAAGATCATGAGGACTGCGCTCAGAGTAGGTATTAGTGAGGAGGAAGAGGAAGAGAGCCGCATGCTGAAGGTTGTCCCAAGCAGTGTTGAGTACTGTTGGTCATACTCTGCTTGAGTAAATGAAGTATTTGACTGAGTGTCCAAAGTGGTGTTCTCCTGCCTCAGTCCTTTTCTCGCTGAAATATAGGAAAGAGGGGGGATGTTTTGGGATTTTTGCTCATATTCCCAGCCAGCTAGATTACCAGGAATCGCTAGGGGATAATTCCCTAATTCAAGGTGAATTGGAAATCGATTGACCCTGATTTTGGGGTAAATATGTTTGGGGGGATTTTAGGTTATTCACCTGGTCAGATCTGTCAGGAATCAATCTGGATAAATGCTTAAGTTCTTGTCAGACAAAGGTGCTGACGAAATATGGGCATCTGATAGTTGATTAACTATCAGGTGTACCGATTGGGATTGGTCAGGTTTCATCACTGACCAATTGGGAATTTAAGGAGTAAGTTGTGAGGCGAGTAATGCCATCTGCAACTAGCAGATTGATAAGCTGGTTCGTGACCTGCTTTATTGGGTAACAAGTCCCATTAACTAGGCAGGTTGCTTGTCAAATATGGTTGGTTCACTTGGATTAAGAGGAAAGCTTTGGGTACATGTTTTCTGAATCTTTCCGTTTTAGGTCTCAAGGATGTCCAACAATGGAATCCTACCCAGGGTGAGGAAGACCATTGCTGCTGAGACGAGGATGGGTGATTCAACAGCAATGGCTGCCGTTTCATTGAAGAGGTGTCAACTGAGGGTTGGGCGCCGTATCTCCCACTATTAATTCCCTAAAATTCACCAATAAAGATAAAGTTATAGTATAAACAGTATACAGTAGTATACCTATCACTTTTACTTTAGTATACAGTAGATATACTTAGTAAACTTTATTAGCATCCAGTTGTTTTATTCTTTCTCAAAGATATTATTGCTGTGTGCAATAATTGGAAGACACTTCAAGGAAAAGAGTAAGGATCTTAGTGGGGATCCAGAGAAGAAGTGGAATCAAATTGGGGATTGCTGCTGACTGTGTGTCAAACCAGAGAAACTGTCAATGGTAATCTAAGAGAAGATCAGGTTAGACGGTATGAGAAACCAATCCCTATTTTGAGACATCCCAAGTATTTCTAAAGGAAATACTGGCCAAGCGTTGGGCCAAGGTCTAATACTTCCATTCAACTACAGATAATATCATCATACTATTATCAACCAATTTTATCAACTATTATACAACGTGGAAGAATTGCACAAAACCTGAACCTGTGCAATTAATAAGTTTATAGGGATTTTCTGGCCGAAAATAATTAAAACCCATAAATTTTTACATAAGGCATTGGAAAGTCATATACATTTTTTGTATAAAAGCTCTATAATATCATAGACTAAGTTAATTAATAAAAGGAAAAAAGAGAACTGAAATTTGTTATGATTCTGTATAATTTTAAGAATTATTTTAGGATAATCTTAACTTAAACAATTGTTTATATTTTATCTGCTAATGAAAATAATTTAATTTATTATAGCTGTAAAAATTTGAGATAATAAGTGAGCCAAAATCCCTTATCCCAAAATGAGCTTTAGTAGGTCATCTCCTGAGCCAGTGCAAATGGAACCTTACCCTGAAGGCATGATTTGAGATCTGATCAAGAAGCATCATGCACATGAGAGTCATTGGAGTCTCCTAAATGAATCACATACCCACTACCCAAAACTTGAGAGGCGTGGCCCCCACCACTGCAGTCATGATGATGACGCAAAACAATGAGGGTGTTGATAGGCGGTTAATCTGGATGGCAATGAAAGAACTGATTGTACTGGGCTACAAGGTCCCTGAAGCACCACGTCCCCACACGCCCTATAGATATTAATTCTTATTAACTCAATAAAATAATCTATCTCACTCCAATTTTTTATCTTAACCTCACCACTAGTATACATATTTGAGACCATCTTTGGATTTTGGCGTCAGTTGAGAGAACTTTTATGGCAAGAAAAGTGGTGTTTAGTAGAGGGGCTCTGAGCTGTCCAAGTGAATACATCAATCACTAAAAATAAAGATTTTAAAAGTCAAGAAAATCAAAATACCCAATTGATCAAGAAGCGTTACTTAATGGGTTAGCACCTCACGCTATGAAGTACCACCCATGCAGCCCAAAAACTTGTATCTTGGTCTACGTTCCAGTTTACTCAACCTCCCATTGATGGTGATCAACACCAACTTCAATATGAGAACCTTAATGAAATTATCCAACAATTATTAAATGACATCCTTTAGGAGACAACTCCAGTTGCTCCTGTGATTCTTTGGTACATTATACTATGTGGGAACTATATACCTCAGCTTTTCTTTCAGAAAGAGATTTAACTTTGAGGACCAAGCTCTATCTCCAGAATTTTGTCCATCCACCATCCATCACATCCTATAAGTAGTCAGGTTGCACCAACAAAGTCTACCGCCAACTAGGGCTTAACAGACCTTACATTCCCACCTTGTCAATTTCTACAATGTGGCCTCCTTCTTTTGTAAATGATAATTGAGAAGCCATTGTCAATAATTGACATCTATTCAATGAGTCCTAAAACCAACTCACAGGGTTGGATAGCGGAATTTCGGGCTACTTTGCGGACCAGCTTCATCAGAATATACAACTCCTCAAGGGTGCCTGGAACCAACGCCTCAACCCTGTCGAGTGCTTGGTGCAGACTCTTCAGCTGCACTCCCAGGAGCTAGCCTTTCATGATCCTGCCTCTGGGAGTGAAGGGCCTGAGGGCCTAGCGGCTAGAAGGTCCCAAAGGCCCTGAAGGTCCCCTTGGCCTCAAGAGCCCTCTGGTCCCAAGGTGCCTACTTCTGGTGATCCAGATGACTCCTGGAAAAAGGACGTTTTGGAAGCCCTCGCTGCCTTATGGGATCATATCTGTAACTTGGCCCAAGGTTTCAAGCTCTGAGTGGATGTAGTCCTTCTTGATCCTAGGTTCTTGATTTGAATCCATGTCAGATATAGTGGATAATCTTAGTACCTTCACCAAGCTCTCCCATAATCGCATCTCCCAGTATGAGCAAAATTGTTGTGGGATCACCGCTTGCTTAAACAACTTAGAAAGCCACTTTCTTCTTCAACGCGCCAACATCCAAGCATTATAAGAGCATGGTTGTTCATAGGGCCTACATTTCCTTTCTGAACTGAGACTGACACATTATTAAGTGGACCTCGAGGGTCTAATATGACAGTTGGATCAGCAGGCTCCGCAAAATTACGTCTCACAAAGTATTCAAGTCTGCAATGATTCTAGTGTCAATACTCTTTCCACTTCTTTTGTAACTAATTTTATTATAGTTCTAAAAAAGTTTACCCTAAGCCAAGAAATGATCGCCTCCTTCCTATATGCCTATGAGAGTTCCATGGAAGAGGCTACTAACTGGCAAAAGATGAAGCATATCCACTCCTGCTTGAATAGAACCACTCAGGGGATTATGACTCCCCATCTAAAGGAATGACACACATGGGAACAGGTCCATGCCGCTCAACAAGGAGTTAGCAGCAACCAAACCCTGGCTAATAAAAATCAAGCGTTCATATGTATTCGTCTGAATAAGATAGAAAGTCCTCTGGAGTTTGCCAACTGTTTCTACGCCCAGGCACAGCCCTTAGTAATTACAAACTGCATTACCTTAGACGACGCCAGAACGACACTTATCTTCACGGTGGGGTCTTAGCCTGAGTTTCAGATGCATATGATCAGCCAGAAGAATGAGTTTACGTGCGTTTGAGAAAACCAGGTAGCGCTTGTTGAGATACCTGCGTTGACCCTTCATCCTAAGGCCACCACCCATGTCTCCTCATACCATCCCTGGGTCCATGTTTTCAAAAATCAGTAGAATGTCGACCTCAATGCACTTACTGCAACAGTTTTTATCACAATTCCAAGGCTTGTTGAAAAAACTCATTAATGAGGTGGTAAAATGGATGTCAGCATGAAGCGCCTCGCCTTTATGCTGACATCCCTATCTCGCCTCAAGAGTCATCCATGACCTTCTTTTAACCTGGAACTATTATACCTGAAGAAGAAGTCTCAGTACCTGTTGAGATTAAAGAATCTGATACTGCTTACTCTTCTTCTGATTAATCTCCTACATTTCTCATGCTACCTCCGCAGTCTGGGAGTTTAGTTACCCATGTCACTGTTTGAGTTCATAAAATCCCAGTTCATGCCATCGTCACCAATGGTTCCCCATGAATTTTATTTCATCAAAATTGATGAAACGCAATAAATAGCTCTGCATTTGCTGTATTACATTGAATTTGGCACAGCTGGACCGCAGTGTACAAAAAAACATAAGGGCCTATTCTATCCTACATATCCATTTAAGAATGCTGTCACAGTTCTGATATGACTGGACAATAAGCGGGGAATCGCTAGGGTTGATTAATAGAATCCGCCAAACATGACATTGGGTTCAATCATTTGAGTGCCTGGAGATGAGGTGATATTGGGATATAATGAGCTATTATTGGATCGCCTTCAGAATAAGGTGATAAGGCAAGTCGACATTCAGTGAATATGAAAAATCGCCTAAAATTAGGGAGATGAAGAGATAAAAGAATAACAAGCTAAATTGAGGATAATCAGAAGAATAGAAAAGTCCAAGCTATGAGAGTAGTGTCATCCAGAGCTGCTGTATATAAGTGAGATGGTCGATTGAGTGAGGGGTAGGTTTTTAATAGAAGAAAGAGTAAGTGGACTAGGAAGAATTCGCTAGATTATTTACAATAAAAGAAGTGTTTTCAGGGATATTTCTCCCTTTTGTTATAATTATTATTTTAAAGCAGGTTCAGAGGGACCGTCGATCTTCATTTCATCATTCCATTTGCTCAGTGGGTCAACCCTGTGCAAAAAACCCCTACGGCGTATCTTAAACAATTCCATCATTTTTAAAACAGTGGTGCTCACTACAGGGGGCCCATTAATCAATTATAACATGATAAAAGCTCAACTGCCAGCTATGGTGCATCCTGATTATCTTGATGGAAATTCTACACAACACAATGGGCTAGTTGCCTATATGGAACTGAAACTTTCATTGGACGCTGTGCTTAAAAAGCAATATGAGCTGCTCCAGGAGGTTTGTAGTGATAAACTTCCTCCATTTGATCGCAAAGGGATTATTCATGGGTTTTTTAAGAAATTTGAAATTGTGACGGAAGGAGTCTTAAAGCAACGAAGAGCAAAACTTTTGATTTCTACCTTGGATGTTGAAAGTGCTGATCAAGTCGTCTGTTGCCTTTCAAACAGTTCCATTACATACTAAGAAGTCAAAAAGATGGTACTGTGGCTGTTCGGCGGAACTGCTAAGATTTTACAGCAGAAGGCTGAGGTTTTGACTATCAGGTTTCAACGGAATAAGACCCTCACCACGTTTTCTGAGCAGTTTACAGTGGAGGCTCACGTGTTAATTGGGGCTATAATTCTATCCAAATCTTATGTGTGTATTGTGATGACTTCTGCTGTGAAGCCATACCGTGAGCTATACAACGTTATTACCCCAATGTTGGATGAAGATGTACCCTTGCTTAAAGTTTCAGTTTTTGAGCCATATATCAGCCAACATCCCTCACCTAATACAGCTCAGAATCCTTCCACTATTACCGCCTAATCATCTTACTTGGGAAACTTTGTCTGTCCAGTTCAGATTCCACCAAGTTAACTGCCACGGCTAAATCTCCTCCCCATACCTGATTATCATCACCGGCCCAACTATCGCCATAACCCTGTTTCCACTTATCACTTTCAGTCCAACTCTTAACGTGGCTTGTTTCACATTAATCAGAAACGTGGGCCCTATGGGGTCAGCTGTTTCAAATGCAGTTGACAGGGGCACATGGCACAATGGTGTCCCAATCAACAGGTCTCTTTCAAACAGCCGTAGCAGTACTTCCAGGGAAAAGTCAGAGTGGAGTAGAGATGGTACTCTCTACCTCTGATAAATCAAATCCAAACGTCCCGCCTGAAACCATCTTAGAATATTCAGTTGAAGCTCCCTTGCACAATGAGTCAGTATTTTATCAGCAGCCGGTTGGGGGTTGAATATTTTGACATGAGTGTAGTCTGCGGTTAAGGCAGGAGAAGGGTCTCAGATGCAAGTTGAGCCATATGCTTGTCAGATGTTTGACCAAGTTTTCCCTAAAAAGTTAGACCCCTCCTCTAATGCACCTTTCTTGCAAGTGGTAAGTGTTTCTCTTCCGGTCAACACCATTATTAAACAATACCCCAGAATTGGTGAGGGAATTGCATGTTTCCTTTAAAACAGGGACTCCTTAAATGACCATGTTTTAAACAGTCAAGACGCATTACTCTGAATGTACTTACTGTGACCTGGTTGTAGCTAAAGCCCAAGTCCGCGCCATCATATATACTAGTGCCCCCGTCAATATAGTCTTCACAAAGTTGGTGGCCAAGTTGTCATTAAAACCGGATGTAGACCACCAGGTGGTATATGGAACTTCTGGAGTGGAAAACAGGGTCTCTGAGGGAGCATACAGTGCGCTTCCGTTGCAGTTTGGTTCTATTGCTGTGGTATCCCTAGATATAGTGTTACCAAATAGCAAATATGATCTGCTAATTGGAACCGCATTTTTGCGACACTATGGGGATGTAATTGATATGACAGATAAGACTTTTGAAATTATGGGTCGATGAATCCCAATCCACTTTACCTCTAGCGGAGTACCAAACAATATGGTGCATATGGGAATATCAATCTAGTTTATAGCGATGGAGTAATCCCAGTGCGCTACCATTGTTTAAAGGGCAAAACCTGGGACCTTCCTCAACAGATCTATGAATATCAATGGCTGCCGCTCAGAGCTGCTGGATTTATATCTATTCCATCCGGGCATCAAGTTATAGTAAAACCTGACTTGGTGATAGAAGTTCCAGATGGACTCTATGGTGATGTTATTGGGCCATATCAGCAATTAATATTTTGAGCCCCATGTGGCCCCAGGCATTCTATTACCAGGGCAGGGGGAGATCAAAGTTTTACTTAAAATCTACAACAAACATTACAAATCCGCCGCCACCAAATAGTGGCATATTTACAATTAATCTTTATTGAGGAGGTTCTTTTGGTTCATGAGTTTGGCCAATGGAGAAATTTGGTCTGACTTTTTAACCACAGATCAGTGTAATTGCAGTTGTATCATGCCATGAATTAATGGGGTTTTCATAACCACAGAAGGATTGGGCAATCTCTTTATTTCAAAAATATAGAGATTTTTGCTGTCAACAACCATGATTTAGGATGCGCGCGGGGGGTAGTTCATAGGCTGGACACTAGGGATCATCCTCCCATCCAGTCAAGGCCAATCCTCCAATCAAGAATGGCGGAAGAAGTAGTAACTGAGGAG
Organism: Massospora cicadina; assembly: GCA_022478985.1. Taxonomy (NCBI): domain Eukaryota; kingdom Fungi; phylum Entomophthoromycota; class Entomophthoromycetes; order Entomophthorales; family Entomophthoraceae; genus Massospora; species Massospora cicadina. Next base: position 49,281 of record JAKSZP010009748.1, read on the forward strand.
TTGGACAAGCTATTAGAACAAGGGAGGCTTAGACCATTGAAGAGTCCATGGGCTTCTCCAGTTCTGATTATAAAAAAGAAGGATGGCACCAACCGCATAGTAATAGACTACTGAAAGCTCAACAGCATCACCAAAAAAGACTCATATCTCTTACCACCGATTGAAAACGCTTTGGATAAGCTGGGGGGAGCTCGTTTTTTTCAGCAATGGACCTGATCTCAGGATACTGGAAAATTGAGTTTCCAGTGGTATGACAGGGGAAATGCACCATAATCACGTCCAAAGGTCTTTTTCAACCAACTCGGATGCTGCAAGGGCTGTGTAACGCACTGGCTACATTTCAATAGGTGATGGACACTATTCTTGGGGACCTAAAACTGTCATGTGTCCTTGTATACCTCGATGATACCAACATCTTTTTGAGACCTTTTATGCCATGTGGAACACCTCTAGCAAGTCTACAATTGCTTAGGAAGGATTCTATAAAACTCAAACATTTAAAGTACTTTTTAATCAGAATTGAGATCTTCGGGCATAAGGTCTTAAGTATAGCATCTAGCCCATTCCAGGTAATGTTGACGCCATTGCGAAGATGTCACACCCCAGAGCCTGAGGGATATTAAAGTATTCATTGCATGGTGGGATATTATTATCAGTTCATCTCAGAGTTTTGCTAATCTTATTGAGCCCCTATTTTACCTCCTGCAAACGAATGTGCCTTTATAGTAGCGGCCTGAACAAGAACATGCTTTTAATGCATTGAGGATTGATCTTTGCGCTAAACCATTTTAGTTCATCCACGTTTCAAAACATTTTCTTGCTATTTATGGATGCATGTGATGTAGCCGTTGGTCCATCCTATCCCATTACTACGAAAGAAAAGGTCAATCATGTGGTAGCTTATTTCAGCAAGTCCTTAAGCAAGGACAAACGCAGCTATAGTGTTACTGAATGGAATGCCTGGCTGTCTTGTTAGAATAAAAGACTTCCATACCTACTCTATGGCAACCACTTCAACATCTTCAATGACTATTCCTCGCTCAGATGGCTTCAGCAAAAAAAAGTACCTAGATGGTGGTTAACTGGATGAGCCCTAAAGCTGCTGAACTACAGCTTCACTATTTCCATTGCTTTGGAGCAATCAACAAGAATGCCTATGGTCTCTCATGGATGCCAGTTTTTAAAACTTATAGGGGGTTGGAACTCAACTTCCTCTTCTAGAATGAGTACCAAATGGTTGAAATTGAGGATTGATTTCTCGTTTTAAATAACTTGCTTTTCTCACTTTGTTCATCTTGCGCAGGTTTTATAAGTGCGTTGTTCAGTTTAGTAATATAATGTGATGTAAAATAGTAGTATGAAGGCTACTATCTTAGTTAAGCTGATAGCCAGAATAATTATTAGGTTCAAAACCAAACTGGTTCTTGTCCTGATATATAATTTCTTCTAAAATGGTGGGGACTTCTTCCCTATCCATCTGGTAGAACTTAACCTAGGGTAAGCTTCATAGATTATTCGGCTTCTCATCTTTCAGTGTCTTTATAGATCAACAATAAATTAAACAAAGGATCTTCTTGTCCTTCTTTCTCCAAACCCATAGTAGACAGTCTAAATTATAAACTATAGATATATGTATATTAGATTAAAGCTAATTTGTCTGCTTTATTGTAGAAAAGTCTAGAGGATTTAATAGGGAATCCACTGAACAACTCTTCAGCTAGCACCACAATTGGTAACAGCGTTCATTGTCAATATAAACCCTCCATGGTTGCTCAAAACGATGATCTTCTTCATCAAATAACTATGGTCCCTTTCACTAATTTATTGTGACCTCTTTTGAGTTCAAATGAGAACGTGTCTTATTGTCTTTGCTCAACTCTAATCAAATTTAACCTCATCTAGTAACAACTTACTTAGGTAATGGTTCCCTTATTCATAAAAATTTTAGATTGCATTCAATGAAAGTCTAACTCAAAAGTTACTATTATGACAAGCGGAATTACTCGCCAGCAACTCAAAACTCCTTAGTCAATCAGCAACTAAACTTGACTGAATCCTACAAGTCAAGTAAGTTATTAAATAATTAAATTAACTCCTAATCGCTTGCTTATTTTTGGAGATCATCCTCTGTTGAACACTCATCAATTTGGCAGACCGTAATCCAGCAGATTATTAGATAATCGCTATAATATTTCTCTGACAATAGTTATTGTATAAGTAATTGATAACTTCAACCTTCACTAGCAGGATGGACCCCCTAGTGGAGCAACAGATTAATTATAATCATCAAAGCTGGGTAATGTGGGCAAAGATCCCAACACATCCCTCACTTGCCCAGACTACCCAGTGATAAAATATTCATAAGGCATATGCCGCGTGGATTCTGACTAAGTTCTCCAGCAAGGTTTAGATTTAAATTTCTCTTGGTCCATATCCTTTTATTGCTTGATGCAAATTGGCTTAGTCCTTCTTCTTTGCACATCTCCATTCTCTGTCATCCTTGGTTCCACCTCCACATAGCGCAGTTCATGACCAATTGCTGTACCAGCCTAGTTCAGGTATTCTTGCTGATAAAAAGGTCTGGAAACCCTGTTCTCCCCCATAACAGGGGTTATACGACACCTCATTGTTTAAAGGATATTATCTGGCGGCTTCTCCGATTCCCTATTCCCTTTATTCCCCCAGGTTGGGCTTTATTTCTTATTATAACTACTCCCAGAAAATCCAGTTACAACCCATCCGTTTGTGCCAATGTGTGCTGCTGCTTTCAGTGCCTTAGAATCACTCACAATGGACCCAGTTTTTAACAAAAGCTGGTCCCACCAATAACATAAGGGTACATCACCTGATGCATTTTGATGATGATAAATATGAAATAAGTATTTAATATATTTTTTGCATTATTATAATCTTATATATTTTATATAATTTTTTAGTCTAATTTTTTGTATTATTTTTCTTATGCTATCTTTTGCAATTGGACTTAACCTACTATTAGGTTCAAAGTTTATCTTTTCGTTTCCCCTGATCTTGTATAATGGTTTGTTTTTGAACTTAGACAGCTATCATGGTTCAGAGGTCTTTTTTAAGGCTTAACCGCATATCATAGTTCAAAAGCCCCCACCTGTGACTTGACCAACAATAGGACTTAACCTATTTTTTTTTAATTTATTGGTCCTTTGGGAACATTGCGCTTATTCATCCCCTAAATCCAATACTTAAGATATTTTTTATGGATTTGGTTAACTACATGAACTTCTGCAATGTTTTTAATTGTAAAGGCATTAGTTGCTGTCTTGGAGATCACTTTAAACAGACCAAACCACAAAGCATCCAGCTTGTTTCTCCATCCAAAACCATGGGTGTCGCAATAGGCTATCCTCAAAAATTTTAACAAAAATCATGGCTAACCGTTTAGGGATTGTAGCATCTGCCACCATCTCCCCAGAACAATTCGGTTTCATACCTAGAAGGTCGATTTGGGACAACGTGCACTCTGTGGCTAACGCATGCCAGTCCACAGCCTCTGGTGCACTTGTATTCTTGGACCAACAGAAGGCCTATAATAGAGTAAACTGGGAGTACCTCAGGGCCTGCCTCCATTAATTCTGCTTACCCCATCGCTTCGTCAACTGGGTGATGCTGCTCACAGAATCTGCAACAATGGCAGTACGTGGCCCTGGCTTCTTGACGGAAGTAGTCCGCCCTCAAAGGGGCTTGCGACAAGGGGACCCCCTTAGCCCACTCTTATACAACTTCAGCCTCGACCCACTACTTCAAAACGCGGATGCCCAACTCAATGGGGTCCATGTGCCAGGCCAAGCCCCAGTCAAGATAATGGCGTTTGCAGACGACTGTGTGGTTGGGGTGTCTAATAATAAAGATGCATGCGCACTTGAAGCTCTCATCCAAAAGTATTCCCGGGTAAGTAATGCTGCACTGAACGCTTCTAAAACTGAAATCATCCTCCTTGGCCGGTATCAAACCTGCTGGGCCCCATTAACCAGTGCCCATCCAGGCCCATCTGCTCGCACACGTGCTCGCCCTCCCATCTCACCCCACACCGCCCCACTGGTGCTCCCCTTCGTGCCACGCCCTACCATAGGGCCAGTCCGCCATCTTGGCGTGTGGGTGGAGGCAAGTGGGTATGCATCAGCAGTAATGAAGAGTCATATTCTAGACAACGTGACGAAGCGCATCGCCTCCCTCAGAGCCCACCCGACTTCCCTTACTGGCAGGGTTGTTTTAGCCAACTTTATGCTCCTCTATAAAGTCTGGTTTGGAGCCCACGCCATCCCCTTCTCCCCAAGCTTTTTCAAATCCTTGTATGCCCTGCTGCAAGGATGGCTTTGGTCAGGCCACCCACTACCAGTATGGCTAGAGGTCATGTTTGACCCTCATCATCATGGTGGCATGGGCCTGCTTGACTTCAAAGCCCATGCTGCCAAGATCCTGGGCACCTGGATTGTGGCCGTCACCACCCCTACGCTCCCCTCCCAACACTAGTCCCATGTGGCCCGCTCAAACTTCTCCCGCGCCTTGGGCCTCAACAATCCAGTGAACCCTCACTCCCTGATGAAATACCTGGCTTCACACCCATCGGCCACAGGTCCTCACGGGACTAAAACCCACTACAAACGAATCCTCCTCTCCATGCGGAGCGCTGAGTGGAGAATTTGTATTATCAGGCACACAGCCCAGAGAGGCCGCCCCTCTCCTCAGTTCACACAAGAGGTACAGGGGCTACCCATCCAAGATGGAGTGATCCCCACACGGCCCCATGTCCTATCCAGGGTGGACTACCTGGACATGATGGACATCCCTTACTCCATTGATACCCAAAAACTATCTGGAGATACGCACACCATCCTCTGTTGCAGCCTCAAATCCGTTCCTATGTGTGGCGCTGCCTGAGGCGGGTGTACGAACGGCTGAGCGCTCTAACGCTTTACACTCATCCTGCGTCGTGTGTGGCCAGTATGGAACGCTGTTCCACCGCCTGGAGAAGTGTCCTACCTCTAAAGTGATATGGCGCGAAGTTCAACGTCTGCTGGGCCAGGATCAAACACATCCCTTCAGTCTGTCAAGAGATATGTTTGCTTTATCAATGGCCTCCCCCTTCCACCCTCCCTCCATGCTCTGGTGGTTGCAATCGCCATGTGGACTATCCACACGATTGTCTTGGATGCCATCACAGGCTCCGCCCCCACCCTCCCAGAAGCTGTCCACAGATTCCAGTCTCATTTGGTGGACCACTTTCAGGCATGGATGTTTGGATACCTCCCACCGCGTCGCTGACAGCTGTTCTCCTCCTGGTTCCCAGTTTGGTTCATCAACTCAGACCCTTTCCTCCACACGTGTTCAATTGTGGCTACGGCCCCTTCACACGTTCCCTCCCCCTCCCCATAAGTGGCATTCCCGCTGGCAACAAGAGATAGCATCGCTTCCCTGGGGTGCCTTCCCTGTTATTAAGTTTTGTCTCTTTTGGGTCAAATTCAGAAGTGTCCGTCCCATGGTCAGCCTTCCTCGCAGTAAATTTCAAAAAAAATGCAATAGGCTATCCTATAATTACATGTTCCCTGTATCACTGGTCAGTTTTTGTCATCTGTCAACTTTGCTTTGATCCTTTTTCTTAAGGTCCTATTAAATTCTTGCAATTTCAGTTCAATCATCATATTGGCCAATTGGTTCAGTATTGAATGGTACTTTCCGCTGCTGTCTCTACTACAGAATATAAATTAAATTACAAGGTTTCCCTTAATCCATAAAGTAATTTGAACAGCGTTTTTCCTATCACCACGTGATTATTTATATTATAGGCGATGGTAACCAACTCAGGTAAGTTCCTCAAGTCGAAATTATCCCTGTGACCAATTTTCTTAGCATCACTGCTAACGTTTTATCAACTCTTTCCATCATTCCATTCGTTCCTGGTCTGTAAAAAACTAATCTTACTCCTCTGATTACAATCAATTCATAGAGCCTTGGGATACCATAAGAGATAAAGTTAATTCCATTATCACTCAATATTACTTGAGGGCATCCATGCTTGTAAGCCAATTAATACAAAATTAACTAAGCTGTGCTCACAGCATCCACTTTGCTTAGGGCTTTGGTTTCAACCCATCTAGTTAGATGGTCTACGGCCATATGATATATTTTGTGCCTCCTGTGCTGATACTTAGGGATCATCATGTCTAATGACACTGTGTGCCACGCAGATCCAGAAAAACTAGCCAGTATCCTGTTACATTCTTATGTGGCTTGTGGAGTCGGCATTCTACACAACAGGTCAGGTAGTTAGCAAAATTATAATTGAACAGTTCCCAATAGTACTGGAGAATAAGGTACATGGTCTTCCTTAGGCCACCACGGCTGACAGCTTTGTGTGGGGCTTAATTATTTTTGCTCATTTTGATGGCTTTGGGAAGAAAAATCTTTTTCCTTCAATCAACTTGAATAGTTGTCCAAATCTTATCTCACTGTTATTTATCACTTTCATAAACGCACCTTAAATTTTTTAAGGTTCATCGCTGACATTGCCTTTGATCATTATTCATAGTAATTTATTTTCTTGATGATGGACAATATGGCTGCAGGCAATCTTAATTTTCCACCAGCATTTGCTGCGCTGCTCCGGCCCAGTATAATATCTTGAAATCATAGGCTTATAATTTTAAATCCCATTTGGCCAGTCGCCCCTCTGGTTCCATTGAGTTATGGAGCCAGCGTAGGAATAATTTTTCCGTCACTATTTTAAAGTTTATTTCATGGATCTACACTCAGAATTGCTTACATGCATAGATTACTGTAAGGCAAGCAAGCTCCATCACGGTATAATTCATCTTTGCTGACATAAGTGTTCAGCTCACATAGGCCGCCAGATGTTCATTCCCATTTTCATCCACTTGGCTCAAAAATGCTCCAATTGCCATTAATAATGCATTGGTTTGGATGGTAAATTCCCACTTGAAACACAGGTATTTTAAGTCAGGACTGGCCAATAGATATCAATGTATTCTTTGAATGACACTTGGACTTTTTTTACACACAAATACTTTTTTGTAACTTAAATAAGGGGAATAAAGCCTCCGCGATTTTTGCAAAATCCTTTTTAAATATCAATAGTAGCTGACCATCCCAAATATTACTTAGATATCCCAAATACTCCTCAGGATCGCCATCTGTTTAAATGTCATAAATATTCTGCTGCTTGAATTGTAATGCTCTGGAGTTAATAGCAATCTCTAATACAAAAAACTTCTTCTTGAAGAAATTCCCTTTTAGGCTTGATATTTAAGTTTGCCATCACCAGGCGCTTTACACTTCTTCTAAGTGCCTCCAATGGTCCTTGAAGGTCCTGCTAATACAAGTATAATTATTAGGAAGGCGGCAGATAAAGTTTATAATGGCCTGTCAGTTGGGATGCAAAAACACCTAAAAGTTGAGCCAGGATGTCAGGAGAATTGCCACTCAAACGACATTTGTATAGGTTGAGAGATAAGTAGCAACGGAGTGTCAACAGGCTGCCAATGTAAAAAGCATCCCAGTGAAAAACCAGGCTGTTGTAGCCCCAGGGCCAATAGGCCAGCGCATATGGAGTTGTGAGACAGGGAAAAATCTATAAAGTCCTTGATACAACAGGCCCTAGTGACTATGGTGGTGATTGAAGCTATTAATATGACTGATACAACCCAATTTAATATGTGGGCCGCGGGACCACATTGCAGATGGCACAGGGGTTCAGCAAGAGACTTTTATTTTTTTATAAATAAAAATGAGCGTGGGAAAATTTTTATTGGATTTAAAAATAAGATAATTGACTGTCAAGTTCCTTAATGTGTTACAACCGCTTTACAAGATGATTAATTTGGAGAATAGCTTAGGTTCATGCGAGATTGGGGCCCTCAAGATTTGATCTAACCTAGTGAACTACAAGCGAGGGGGGAGAAAAATGAACTTAATTTGAACTGAATTTTGAAAAATGGGCAGTGGGATGAGTCACTGTCAGTTCATCCATGGATGCTCAATCTGTGTTTTTACCATGGTTTCGATGGTTAGTGCGACAGCATCTCTCCTGATGGGCATTATGAACCTCCCAAGGCCACCCCACGTAGGTTTGTCCCAAGAGGTCAGGAATGGGTTTGGGGCAGCCAACCTGCCTGCACCCAGTTGCTTTGGCGTCTGTTCAACCATGCGGTATACATTGGATGAGGATTTTGATAATGTGCGATAGGGTTCCAAACTGGCAGCAACTTTTGATGATGGCCTGATGCCATCAGCAAGTTCCACTGAAGCTTTGACTTCAGACTCTTTCTTCACCAAAGATATATGCTGTTGAGTAATTGACTGGACCTAATCGTCAGATATTTAATAGGGACATAATAATATTAACATGCTTAACTTATTATGGTCCATATCAGATATCTGCGATTATGAACCAGGTATATTCTAAGCTTATGCAAAGCTTAGAATCCGCGGCCTAGCAATTTCACTTAATCATATTTGACTATGATGACACAGGATTGAGGGCTTTGTTAGTTAGTCAAATTTAAACTTAAGTTTTGATTTAATGCCTCGGGCATGTGGGCTTTGTTAATCTATGTCAAAATTAGTTTTTAATGCCAATCGAGTTTTTGATCAAATTAATTACTAATTAGTGATACAAATTGCCCTGGTATGTGCTGCCAATTGTATGTGAAAGTGAATAGGTTCAGCTATTTTGAAGATATGATGAAACGCCATCTCAAGGATGATGATGGTGTTTACTCTGACTCTGAAGCTGAGCATGGTGACCTGAGTCAAAGTATTTGTAGACGTCATTACAAACTTTTTACATGACCAAGGGTCACTGAAAGTAAGGCGTCATGGATAAGATGTGGTTAACATCAAACCCTATAAATAACCCTTGCATTTACACTAATAAAATTTATCCTTTAACTTCTGGATTAAGTTTATAATTTATCTTATAAACTTTTTGCATTATTACTTTATTTTATATTAAAGTCAATTTTAACTTGGGATTAGTAGGATCAGGGCAGCATGCCATCATCCATGTGAAATGACCGGGTATACAATTGAAGTGTTACCAAAAAGCTATATCATAAATTAAAACTCACCATCCTGTCTATTGTCCTCACACAATAGATGCTTGAAACCACATCCCACCCTCAAAGAAGAACCAGCCCTCTGAAGCAGACACACAAATTCAACAAGTGGAACTCATGGCTGGGACCACAGATGGTGATTGTGCTGAACAGGAGAGTAATCCCAACCAATTATTCAGAACCATCGCCAGCCCCAAAGTGAACACTGAAATGACTGTGTCCCAGATTAATTGGGAAGAAGTACCCATTTTTACCTATCCCGATGATCCCATTTCACCTGAAGAGCTGGAACATCTTGAGCAGCAGTTGTTAAGAGGGTATCAATTTGGACAAGGGCCCGCGAACAATAATAGCAACCCTTTTTACCGCTGATGACAGCAAGATATGTTGTGGATGAAATATCTTGCTCATCATCAATTAAGTGTAGCTCAGATCTGAAACAATTTAATTGGGATAGAGAATATCGCCCAATACTTAATTGAATTTGTACATCCCACCTCTAGAAATTCTCAGATGACAATTGCCCGCCAACATGCAGCCATTATTGAGTTAGTGAACTTCTCTCGCAACTCCATCCAGGCAGGCCAAATTCTAAATGAGCAATTGGAAGCCAACTTTGCTGAGGTCCATTTGAGTTTGGAGGCAAATCACAACTTAGCCACTTGGGCTAATGACTGTATTTCAGTATTAGCACAAGAGCTAAATGACAGATTGCATCCTATCTTTGAAAATTTCTTAGAGGAAAGAGGAGTCACAAAATCTTGGGTCAGCAATATCACTCAGACTTCTATTAATGCTGCAGAGTCCATGATTCTTAATCACAAAGCCCAAGAGGCACAGTTAAACCATAACGATGAATTCTGTGACCAGTATTGATTCCTGAGCACCCAAATTTTGCAGATGAAGGACGAACACACCAGAAATCAATTACTGGCAAACACAATTTGAGGACCAATGGGCGAAAAATGAAAAAATTGAGACTCTATTGATCGTCTTAATATACAGATTAATAATCTCAATGACAAAGTTAATATTATTAATGAGTCAAACAATAACTTCCATGGAGAATTGAACCAGTGCAAGAAGGCATAAAAGAAAAGAACCA